>CM070819.1:32647561-32927561 GCA_036326025.1 Chrosomus eos | reverse complement strand
TAATAAAAGAGTCCGTTGTGAAATTAGACGGCCAAACAAAAACATCCATGTTCAATTCCTCAGGCACATCATTAAAAAATATTTAAGCCGTGTATTCCTGATAGCTAGATTTTTTAGAAGGGTATGCTCTGTTTTTGGAGGTGCAGTTTGTCTACATACAGGGATAGAACAATGCCGGGTGGTGGACAGACATGAGTTATTAAGGGCACTTCACCTTGATTTACATAGCCATGTCAGACAGTCAGGACCAACACCTATCTACTTAAATAGGGGAAGAATAGGGGAATATCAGTAACATTGTTTCCTAAGCTCAACTTGCACTATAAAAAACCCTCTATTTTCAAGGTCGCTCCAGCAACTTCGCATGAGTAAAGGGTAATATAGGGTACAACGGGGCTAAAGGCTCACCCTACAAAAAAATCTATATGTTTTTATTGAACATTGATGTAGCAACAGATTTTGTGTAAAAAATACCTAACAAAAGTTTGTTTGTCTACCCACATATGGGGTAAAAGGCTTACCAATATGGGGCAAAAGGCACAAAGTATTGAAACAAATAGTTTAACTAAAATAATATATTTTTGATAATGTCTAAGTTAATACTTGTTCAAAACAATAATTTTACCAAAGTTTTAACAAATGTTGGTTTATTTTAAAAATACAGAAAAAAAATGTTTTAAAAAGTAAAGATTTTGAATGCATTGAATAAGTCAAGTCAAATATTTATATAGCGCTTTTCACAATACAGATTGTGTCAAAGCAGCTTCACAGTATCAATCAAAATAACATAACAATGTTTGTTTCTTAGTGGAAAAAACATCCACATTAGGTAGGGCTGATCAATGGTATTAATGATTGGTTAATTAATTTGAATATCCCCAGCAAGCCAAAGGCCATCAGTTGTGGCAAGGAACCGAAAAAACTCCATCAAGTGACCTACTGATGTCCTAAAACTCCATCAGGTGACCTAATGGAGAAAAAAAAACCTTGGGAGAACCCAGGCTCAGTCGGGGGCCAGTTCTCCTCTGGCGTTTATAAACTAGAGGCCGGATTTACAGTAACTGCAAGATAAAAAATGTATATGAATGCCTGGTTGAAGAGATGCGTTTTTTCGCATCGTCTAGTTTTAAACTGGGAGTGCGAGTCTGAGCAACGAACAATATCAGGAAGGCTATTCCAGAGCTTTGGAGCTAAATGTGAAAATGCTCTGCCTCCTTTGGTGGATCTGGATATCCGGTAAAACCAAAAGCCTAGAATTTAGTGATCTTAAAGAGCGTGATGGATTATAGGGCGATAGAAGATCCGTTAAATAGACTGGAGCTAAACCATTTAGGGCTTTATAAGTCAGTAGCAATACCTTGTAATTAATACGGAACTTTATGGGTAACCAATGTAGTGATGATAAAATCTGTGTTATATGATCATAATTTCTTGATCTAGTAAGAACTCTATAGCGGCTGCATTTTGAACTGTAGCTTGTTTATTGAGCATGCAGGACAACCAGCTAATAAAGCATTACAGTAAGCTAGTCTCGAGGTCATGAATGAAATTGATAGCATATTACATAGCTTAGCAATGTTTCTAAGATGGAAAAAGGCTGTTCTTGTAACATATGAAATATGTTTTTCAAAAGACAGGTTGCAGTCTAATATAACACCCAGGTCTTTTACTGTAGAGGATGAAGTTTTGTGAGAGGTTTTGCGGATGGTTTTTCGAACCGATAAGTAGTGCCTTTGTCTTGTCTGGATTTAATAAAAGAAAATTACGCGTCATCCAATCTTTTATATCTTTAACACAATCTGTCAATTTGGATAATTTAGCGTATTCATCCGGCCGTGATGAAATATATATGAGTATCATCATCAGCATAACAATGGAAACTAATTCCATGTTTCCTTATTTCCAAGTGGCATCATGTATATATTGAGAATAATAGAGGGCCTAACACAGATCCTTGCGGCACTCCATAGTTTACTGAAGTTATGATAGATTTTTCTCCATTTAAATAGACAAAATGGTAGCGGTCAGATAAGTATGATCTGAACCAGCTTAATGCTTGTCCTTGAACACCAGTATAATTTTGTAGTCGATCTAAGAGTATTGTGTGATCTATAGTATCGAACGCAGCACTAAGATCAAGTAAAACTAGTATTGAGATACAGCCTTGGTCAGAAGCTAAAAGTAAATCATTTGTAATTTTAACTAGCGCAGTTTCAGTGTTATGATGTGGCCTGAATCCAGACTGAAACTTTTCATAGATGTCATTTTCTTGCAAGAAAGAGCCCAGTTGAGCGGACACTACTTTTTCTAGTATTTTAGACATAAATGGAAGATTTGAAATGGGTCTGTAATTTGCTAGGTTATTTGGATCTAATTGTGGTTTCATAATAAGAGGTTTTATTACTGCCAGCTTGAATGTTCTTGGAACGTGACCTAAAGATAAAGACGAGCTAATAATATTGAGATATAAAACATGTTGTTGTTTTAGATGAAGTGATACGTTTATTTAAGTCTTTTTGTTCTACAGTTGTAAAGCATTGTAATTGTTCTTGCGGGGTGATAATTGAGGCTGAATTATAAGGCGCGAGCAAAGATTAAATGTTTACAATTGTGGTTCTGATGCTTTAAATTTTCTCAGTGAAGAAGTTCATGGAATCATTACTACTAAACTGTAACGAGGTATTTTGCTCAGATGACGTCTGTTTATTTGTTAGTCTAGCCACGGTGTTAAATAAAAACCTTGTTGGTTGTTTTCTATTAATTTACTGAGGTGCTCAGCCCTGACTGCTTTTAGAGCCTTTTTATAACGTGACATACTGTCTTTCCACGCGATTCTAAAGACCTCTAAATTAGTTTGTTTCCATTTACGCTCTAAATTACGGGTTTCTCTCTTTAGAACATGCGTAGTATTGTTGTACCATGGCGCTTTACTTTTCTCTCTGACCTTTTTTAATCTAATGGGTGCAACAATATCCAATGTTCTAGGGAGAATGGTGCTCATAGTGCTAGTTAGTTCGTCTAGTTCATCTGTTTGTTTGGGTTCAGGCAGCAACTGAGACAGATCAGCTATTTGAAAAATTATCTATGGTGGATGGAAGGATTGTTCTGCCTGGTCGATAGCGGGGACACATTACAGCCAGCCCATTCTCACCCCAAGGCGTCATCTAACTGACGCCTTGGGAATCAGTTTGAACATGCTTCAATATTCGACGCTAAAGGTACCCTTTAGCGTCAGTTAGTTGACGCGATCCCAGGGCGTCATCTAACTGACGCGTTACCCTTAGCGTCAGTTAGATGACGCCCTTCTACCCAGACCTAAACCTACCCGCGTCATCTAACTGACGCGTTACCCTTAGCGTCAGTTAGATGACGCCATGGGATCGCGTCAACTAACTGACGCTAAAGGGTACCTTTAGCGTCGAATATTGAAGCATGGTCAAAATTGTCAGTTAGATGACGCCTTGGGGTGAGAATGCGTTGCACGTAGTATGCAAGGTTCCATGTAATGGTCAGTGACATCATCACTTTGTGGAATGATATCTATATCGGTTGGATCGGTTCCATATGATATAATTAAATCGACTGTATGATTAAGATGATGAGTTGGACCACTGACGTTTTGCTTGACCGCAAAGGAGTTTAGTAAATCTGTAAACGCAGCCCCTAACGCATCATTTGAATTATCTACATGTATGTTAAAATCTCCAACAATTAATGCTTTATCGACGTTGACCAATAGATCTGAGAGAAAGTCTGCAAACTCATTTAGGAAATTAGCGTAAGCCCCTGGAGGTCTATATATGGTAGCCAAGGCTAGAGAGAATAGGGATTTCATTCTTACATCTGAGAGCGTAATATTTAGCACAATGACTTCAAACGAATTAAACCTGTGACCTGTTTTATGAGTAACATTAAGGACATCTCTGTAGATTGTTGCAACACCGCCGCCACAACCGATCAGACGGGGCTCATGCTTATAACAGTATCCTGGCGGAATAGACTCATTTAAACCGAAATAATCAATTGGTTTAAGCCAGGTTTCAGATCCCATAATAATTTAATAAAGCTTTACAGTAGTAAAAATAAATATGATATTTTATTATATGATATGATGAAAATCATTTTTTTAAATATGATGGTTTCATTATAAATATGGTGATTATCTCTAAGGTGGACACACAGTTTGCTATATGATAGCATCTGATTCTAAATATGTCATGTCAACAAATGGAAAAGTCAACCAGCTATTTTTTATTATGTTAATTATTATGCCTTTAGCCCCAACAGCAGGGGCGCCTTTTACCCCAAATACCATACTTTTACATATTTTTCTATTATTGAAAAACTGTTGCTTTAATTTTCTTGAACAAAACTGAAAAACATTAATAAGATATTTTTTTCTCAAAATATAGACATTAATTTATTAGATCAAATTAGCACAGAATCAACTTTGCGTTGCTGTCCGCGATCACATCAAGAATCAGCCAAATTTCCACTTTCATCAAAAGTGGTTGTTAAGAAAAGTGCTGAGCTGATTTTTTGTGACAGAGAATAAGGTCAAATGCGTCTTTTATCCCAGTGCGCCTTCAGCCCCGTTGTACACTATAATCTATGTATAATTTATACACTATAATCTATGTATAATTAAATTATAAAATCTTTAACGATTAACGTTTGGCTCATTTTATTGAAGATGGGTTTTCCTTCAGAGTGGACAAATTGAGCATTGCATTTTCTCCTTTTCATTGTAATTTCTGTGGACCTTCTGTGTGTAATATCGTCTCTGGTAATTTAGACCATCCATGAGGGTCAATCTGAAAACACACGTCAATTAACTGAGCTTGTCTAAAAGCCAATATTTCTGTGCTTACTGTAAAATAAGGTCAATTTACTATAACGCACAATTATTGAATTCCTTATTGAATGCTCCATATACTGCATAATATCACAGTGAGAACTGTGAATCAGCGTAATGACTCAAAACTATTCAAACCATCAAAGTAAAGACCCAATGTTGCTCAAGTAGCCTCTAATGCTACTTTCTTTATTCAACAAAAAACTCAAAGGGGGACTGGCCTTTCCTTGACATAATTTGTCATTCATTTAAGCACTAAAACAGCTGTCTAGAGCCCAATCAGCATGAGACTGGTGTCCTTGATTTAAATTCATATTACAGTTTGTAGAGTAGCAAAACTCAATAGAAAAGACTCATTACACAGGCACAGATGAAAGATGGTTTTCTCTGGCTCTAATTAATTAAATACATTGTTATTTTCTCACAAAATCATTTTGCTCAAATAAATAAATAAATAAGAAATCGTTAAAATAGTCCAAGTGACTACAATGGCTCAATCTTAAGTTTATAAAGCAACGAGAATACTTTTTGACCGCAAAAAATAAAATAAAATAAATAACGACTTTATTCAAGTATTCATTTCCATCTCTGTTGGCCTTCAGATATTCACGTAGTATAATTGCGTAATGCTTCTGTGTTCTACATCACGCATAGGCTCACTATTGGCCGACGCTGTGTGTGATGCGTGTGACGTTCAACCAGAAGCATTACGCAATTATACTACGTGAATATCTCAAGGCAACAGAGATGGAAATGAATACTTGAATAAAGTCGTTATTTTTGTTTGTTTTTTGTGCTTAAAGGCACACTATGTAACAATTGCATCTTAATATAACAGCTTCAAAGTAATTTCGGTGGTAAATAAACTCATAGTAGGACGAATCATCCTGGTAGTAAAGCTTGGGGGGGTAAGTTTGAGAGGAGCGCCCCCGACAAATCTCGCGAGAATCATGACTTGCTTTACGGCAACGACGTCACACACATCAACAACGGAAGCACGAATACTTGCACGCAATTCAGACGTCATACCTATGCGTGATACGCGACGATGGAAAAAGCAAAGAAAACGCGGTCGGAAGAGACTAGGAAAAGGAAAAGAGAATCTGACCACGTGAGGAACCAGACAAGAGTCCCACTCTGTCAGGCTTTTCCATAGATGGGGCTTTTCACTCACTGGGTGCAACAGTGATGCTGACCTGGCGATCTTGTTGATGAACTAAGTAAATCTCTTATTTGTAAACTTGTAAACTTGCGTTCTATGTTGTATTATGTTGTGCTTGCTTGTAGTATGTCATTTTTTTACGATGCTGTTCATTCATCCATTGTTGCGATTATCATGAAGACAGTTGTCAATATCTCACAAAATTATCAGGACATATATAAGCCTAGAGGTTGTAAATAGTGTAAACGAGCAGAATTTGCAAACTATTATGATAAATTGCAATAATCGTGTCTAATGACATCATAACGGCCAATGTTATGAAATAATGTTACGTACATTTAGCTTTATTGATGTCATCTGGCATTTTGTAATGTTTACATTACAATCAAAAAACACAAATGAAATTATACAATAGGCCTAGACTATAGGCTATTTACTTGTGATTTAGCAGCAATCGTGTAAAACGTTATAAGCCAGCAAACGCGGTACAGTACATTATTATTATAAAGTAGTCTAACACTTGACATATAGTTATTATTATCCTATTACCATCATCAGTAGTTCAGTAAACTATGCAGTAGCCTAATATTTGTATGAAATCGTGAAATATTACCTGGTCAATATCTTCGGAGTCGCTTTTCCATTACCAGTACCAGCTCGACTCGGCTCGACTCGCCTCGGCTCGCCTCGACTCGGCTCGCTTTTCGCTCCGTTTTCCATTGCAGACAGTACCGCCACAAATAGTACCCGGTCGTCATAGCGACGCCGCAGGAAACTGCCGTGACGTAATCTTATACGCGACACACATCCGCTACCCACACACACAGGACAATGGAGGAAATCGAGTGTATGCTGTTTTTGATCCTCAGGATGTGGCTGTTTCTCACTGCAAGAAGACAAACGTTGTTGCATGAGAGGCTGAGGGCAGCAAAACGAAACACTGCTGAAAAAAACAGGAGAGTTTGGGAATTACTACAGAGTTCAGACTACGAGACGAATCCGGTTGTTCAAAGCCGACGCAAGAGGGTAAGTTATGCTAACATAGCTAACGTTTGCATATGTGTAAATACTATACTATATGCAAAGTATTTAATCAACTAGCTACCAGTATTACGTACTAAAATGTGCATGGTTTATGTGTTTCAGATCTGTTTAGCTTTGCAAAGTCGCCGCGGCAGACCGTCTGTTTGGGCTTTCAACCGAGCTACCGAGTGGTGGGATGTTATTGTTCCTGGTTTCACAAACGCGCAGTGGGTTCAGAACTTCAGAATGTCGGAAGAAACATTCATATATTTGTACAACAAACTGCGTCCAGTGATGGAGAGACAAGACACAAGCTTCCGCAAGTGTGTTCCTCTAAAGAAGAGAGTGGCCATCGCACTATGGAAGCTTGCGACCGGTTCAGAGTACAGAACTGTCGGCCATCTTTTCGGAGTAAGCATAACAACTGTTTGCCGGTGTGTTCAAGAGTTCACTGCTGCTGCAGAAACGTTGTTGGTTCCCGAACAAATCCGTTACCCAGACCAGGAGAAGTTTGAAGAAATGGCTGCCTACATTGAGAACAGATGGGGCTCCCGCAGTGTGTTGGTGCTATTGATGGATCACACATACCCATTTTGGCACCACAGGAGTACCACTGTGACTATTTCAACCGTAAAGGTTGGCACTCCATCGTCCTTCAAGGTGTTGTAGATGGAAAAGGACTGTTCTGGAACGTGTTTGCAGGAATGCCTGGCAGCTTGCATGATGCTCGTGTTTTAAGACTGTCCACCTTGTGGGAGTTGGCCAGCCGTGGCAACCACTTTCCAGCTTACACCAGGAATATTGGTGGGGTGAATGTTGCCTACTACATCCTGGGAGATTCTGCCTATCCCCTGCAGAACTGGCTCCTAAAGCCATTCACTGACACTGGACGGCTGACAGTAGAACAGCAGATCTACAACAAGAAAATATGTCGAGCACGGGTAGTGGTTGAAAACGCTTTTGGTAGACTGAAGGGAAGGTGGCGTTGCCTCATGAAAAGAAATGACTGTGATGTTACAATCGTGAAATCAATGATTCTTACTTGCTGCGCTTTGCATAACCTTTGTGAGAGTCATGGAGAGGACTATGACAATGACTGGGATGCACCTGCAGCAGCAGAGCCTGTGGTGGCAGTGGCACAGGGTGTTGAGGAGGAGGGCAGAGATGTACGGGAGGGTCTGATGCGTTATTTTAATTGCTAAATAAATACATGATCATTAAATATGTTGTCTCTGCTGTTTTTCATTAAAGGTTATCACAGTATAAAATCTGAAAATACTTGTTCAAACCCTTGTAAAAAAGCAAACCATCCAAAAAAAGACACTGGTTATAATAAGTTTCAAAAAGGTTTTATTTAAACACGCATACAAATAGAAAAAAATATATTAATATAAATTCACACATCCAACTATATACATATGTTACATGTAGTGCAAACATTAAATTAAAATAAACAAAGGGGTTTCAGTCCAGGGGCGGTGGAACAGCATCCCGCCGGTTCAGTGCCTGGACAAGCTGGCTCAGGGTTCCCAGAAAGGCCTGGTTGAAGGACGACATTGCAGCAATCTCTTCTCTCCTTAAAGCCGCTTCGAGTTCTCGGGCATGTGCTGCATCATCGAGTGCCATCTGTAAATGGCGCTCCCGCTGTGCCCGGTTCAACTCCAGCTGCTCGACATCCGATGTCTGCATCTCCCTCAGGACAGTCAGATGCTCCTGTTCCCTCTTTCGTTTCCTCCGTCCTGGCCAAAAAATAATTACAATGAATGAGTTATAAAGAAAAACAGACAAGTCACGTTTCATTCAAAGGTTGTGTGCGTTTTAAATTGTTCACATGTATTATCATTACAGCTGCTACACAAAAAAAGACAAGCCTACAACTTACTATTACTTATATAGTATATAACGACTTAACATCTGAGCCCAACTATTTTAGTAAATGCCAACTTTAAAATACTATGTGTACAATATAGATGTACACTGTGTACGTCTGGAAAGTTTTAAAAATACTGAACAGGTTTATTAATGAATCCTGTATTCCCATAACTGGGAATGCTTCCTGTTGTTATGCAAGTAAGTTTACGTTATTAGTGAGTTATTGATACGATTAATGATATATTAATAAGTGTGTATAGATTCACAGACAACAGGCTAGAAGGGTTTACTTTTTCTCCAATTATACTAACCGGTTGCCGGTGTCGACGCTGCAGCGGGTCTCGGTGTCGACGCTGCTGATCTTGTTGGTGTCGATGGTGCCGCTGGTTCTGGTGCCGACGTGGCATCAGTGGGTGTCACTGAACCATTCTCGCTCGTCGAAAAGGAATCTAGAAAGATCATACAAAAGTCAACACAATACGAAAATAGCAATAGCAGATAGTTAGCAACTAGCTAGAGGTAGCAACTAGCTAGAGGTAGCAGCAATTGTTATCTGCGACACAAGTTTACAGTCTTCGTTGTTATAAGTGAGCTTCAGCTTTTCAAAAGCCAGCCTACAGAAAAAAATAACTCTCGAGCTGAGTGCGCCACTGCGCCTACAGAATTAATGTAATGTAATGTAAACTTAAAACACTTACCATCCTCCATCAGCGACTCCAACAAACTGGTGGCCGAGTCAAGTCCACCCTCCCTCCCGTTGCTCGCCGGTCTATGGCCGTAGATACCGTCCATCTGCTCGTACCACTTCCAGCTTTTTCGGTTTGAACCACTGCGGCCGTTGTGGTCCTTTACAGCTCTGTAGTCACTTTTCAGTTTTTTTAACTTTTCCCTACATTGCTGGAAAGTCCTGTTGTAGCCATTTGTGGACAGCAGTTCGGAGATTTCTTGATAAACCTTTTCGTTCCTCGTTGCCCCATCAAGCTCTCGCTGGATCCTTTCTTCGGCAACCAAACAAAGAAAAGTCTGCACCTCCTCGTTTGACCACGGCGTATTCTTCCGAGTTGCCATAATAATAGTTTAGTAGGCTATATCTGGGCAAACTATTTAAAAATGGCGGGGTTATTCTGGATACTCCGTCTAGCCTGGCGCGTGCAATGATGACGCAGTGAATAGTGACGATTCTCTCTGACCAATCAGCAGTCGGCATTGTTTTTACGTCACATTTTAGTATCGCCTCAGCTCGCCTCAGCCCGCTCAGAACCTCGCCGGAGGTGGTACGAAAAAAAGTACCCGAAAGCAGGTACAGGTACAACTTTTACACAGTGGAAAACCAAACAAAGGCGAGTCGAGTCGAGTCGAGCCGAGCCGAGGCGAGCTGGTACTGTGTAGTGGAAAAGCGCCATATCTGTGTCTGTTGCATGGCCGACGCTTCTAAAGCATGTTCTATAGCCACGGGTATACGGCTATTTACGACAGTGCAAGTATTCCACAGCGACTCTAGGGGTCGCTGTTTGACAAAAACACAAATGCTGCATAGTGTGGCTTTAAAAAGTATTCTCGTCGCTTTATAAACTTAATATTGAGCCATTGTAGTCACTTGGACTATTTTAACGATTTCTTTAATAACTTTTCGGGGATGGCAAGTTTCAATCCCTTAGAAGGCTATGGACGAGTGATCCAGCTCTCAGATTTAATCAAAAATATCTTAATTTGTGTTCCGAAGATGAAGTGAGTAATTACTGACAGAATTTTCATTTTGGGGTGAACTAACCCTTTAAGAAAACTGGGAGGAATATTAGTAAGTTCTTAGCTTTCGAAGGGGGTATCATTCCAACGCAGTCTCATGAAAGTGCATATCAATACCACAAAGTTATTTCTCGTGGCATTTATACGACAAAAATGGTTTTGGCGTGCATATGCTACGCACTGAAAATCCCTTGGGTAGGATTAGGGGGAGGGGGGATGGGGGTGCGTGCGTATTACACGCCATAAAGTGCGTATCATATGCACGCGAAAACTGCGTATCATATACACGCCAAAACTGATTTTGGCGTATAAATGCCACGAGAAATAACATTCGTGGTATTCATACGCACTTTCATGAGATCGGGCTCATCATTCTGCATATTGAATTAAAAAAAATATTCCCAGCCAATAAATATTATTGCCATGTTAAAATGATCAAACACATGGATGAGAACAGTCCGAACTGAACAAAACAGGGGCTGTGTGCGAAATCTCCCCCATACCCTTAAATAGTGCACATTTTGAGGGGACAACCATTTGTAGTGTTTTCCGAAACCATAGAGTACATTATGTGCACTTCGCAGCTGAATCATCCATCTATTCATTCATGTTCCAAACCGCTGGTCCAAACTGGCTACAGCTTAAAGGGATAGATAGTTCACCCAAAAATGAAAATCCTAGGTGTAGATGACATTCTTCATTCAGACGAATACAATCAGAGTTATATTAAAATATGTTGGCTCCCCTCCAAGCTTTATAATGAGAGTGAAAGGCTGGAGAAAATTTGAACACCAAAAGAGTGCACCCATCCATATAAAAGTAATCCATATGGCGCCAGGAGGTAAATAAAGGCCTTCTGAAGAGAAGCCATGTGTTTGTGCAAGTAAAATACCCATATTTAAAACTTTATTAACTATAATCACTCTTCCAACAGACGGCGGTACGCATCGATTTATAGTGGAAGACTAACCCCTGACCCAACGCACAATGTAATGACGAACCCGGAAGCTCAGAGGAAAGAGCAAAACAAAACACCAGTTACGAATTAACCATTTTGAAGAGAAATGTTGGAAGATTTCTATATAATAGAAGAGGAGCTTGGGTTTGTTTCACAGCCCTATTTGTTTAAACCGTGAGAGGCGGTTTATATATTTTCATTTTTGAGTGAACTAACCCTTTAATTTCATACAGGTATAAATTCCTTTTTAATTGATTATTAAATTGTTTGATCAAGGTTTATAGTTTCCATGATCGAGTTCAAGACAAATCTTTTCATTACTACTGGAGCTGCCAGTTTACTAAGTTTCAAATAATTATTAAACAGCAAGCACAAACTATGCAAAAGCAGCAGCTTCCGGTGCACTCAGTATCCAAAATCACTCACTTGTTTTGTGATCTATATTAGTGGACTAATGTAGGGAGAATTGAATGAGGGTATAGGGTGTGATTTTGGACACAGCCAGGGCTTAAATACAAACTCAAACCAGTCAAGCGAACAAGCAACAGGTGTGACTGATAATCAAACAATGAAGAAATCAAAGCAAAGGGATTCCAAGAAAACCCCTAGAAACAAAGAAAAAGAACTAAACTGAAAAAAGCCCAGCCATAAACAGAAACAAACACAGAGAACTGTAACAGTTGTAATAAATAAAAGATCAAAGGCACACGTTAATTGCATCTAAAAATGCTATGATTCTGTTCTTTTAATGTTTCAACTACATTCTTGTTCAAGAGCTATAATGAGATCATCCTTAAAACATTACAACTTTATTCTCATAAAATATTTTTTTATTAAAATATTATGACTTTTCATATTGTGATTCCCTGTTTATGAAAAAGGTTCCCTGTTTATGAAAAGCAAAATAAAGTATGAAGATTATATTATGACTTTATTCTTACATTGTTCCCATTCTCATAAAAGTCTAACATTTTACTTTAAATCTTTCTTTTTGTGTTTTTAGCATGGCACTTAAAAGCTGTCATAACTGCATGAATGAAATTACATGTTAAAAAAAATGAGCATGACGCATTTCACAAACAGAGATGTTTAATGTGTAGACAGTGAATGCAAGTGAACAAATATCTCTGCTTGGGCACAAGAGTGTTTCACTGCAATCCCAATCTACAAGGCCAACAGCATAATTAGAGCAAAACCAATGTCTGGCATTGCCATAGTAACAACTCAGTTCTGCCTAATGCCCAAATGCATAGTTCAGGTGCAGATGCATTATCTCTGAAACACAAGAACAAATCCACTGAATCCAACATTACTCTCATCTATGATTTATGAAATAAGTGATACATATCATGCCTAGATAAGGAAATAAAATGAAATGTTTAAATGAAGTTACAGAAAAAAACAAATGCATTTTTTAAAATAGCAAATATAATGAAGCCCAATAAGCCAAAAGTATTATGATTACCTTCTGTTCAGAATGCACTCTTTTGTATATTGCACAACACAAGGCTCCTTTCAAGGCTTGTTATAGCAAATTTGAACACTCATCTAAACTTGGCTCAGAATTAGACCTTAAATAAAGTAAATCTATTATAGGCTAAAGATCTTTATCTTCGACAGACCACATTAAAACAGGAAATTACCACTAAGCAAATAATATCAAGTGAAAGTGAACTACTCGCGGTTTTAAAGGCTCATAACCTCACGATTAAGAAAGACTCAGAAGTGTAATTGCAGCCTATCTAATCTGAATGTCAAAACCACAAGGGAGTTATGTAATCGTGAAATTCATTGCGTTATTTATTCAAACACTCACAATCATGGTGGCAGTTGCTTAAACACTTGTCCAACAACACCTGTTATATTTATCTTTAAATTAAAACTGTACAGATACCAAACTGCATATAAAGTCAAAGCTGTGTGCTAGAGTAGAATGATTTATGATGATAACTGCAAACATACAGTTATGTCTCATACTGTATAAACATGCTGCTGAACCATCCATCAGATAAAGGTGTTGTAGCTAACTAAATTATTTAAAAAATGTATGTTAGGTTATTCTGAACTTCTGTAACAATGATGGGATTCATACCGAAAAAAGATTTGTGCGGTTGATAAATAGTTAAGCATGAAAAAATAGCAAGTTAATGTATGTACATCTCTGATGCATGGTGACCACTACAGATATGTAACTCTGTAAACTGATCATTTAGAATTATTAATTCCATATTAGATATGGAATCATCATGTTCTTCTTTTGAAGTCACCTTTCTTTATAGTGCTTTATACCATACAGAATAGAGAAAAATCAGCTTTACAGTGATATAACCTTATAATTATATAATAACTATATAATATTTATAATAACTCAGCTGTCCAGCAGCTCTAAGAGAAAATAGTGTCATTGTTCAGGTGAAGTCAGTTCAGTGTTGATTCAGTTTTGTTGTTTATCATCAATTATTCAATTTAATCTATAAAGCAGCTCTGCAGAAAACAGGGATGTCATCTGTGGCGAGCAGGACGAGGCCGAGGGCCGTGAGAGAGCGGCACGAGGCCGGTGGCGTGACTACTGATGAGCGACACCTGCGCGACGCACCGGCCTCGTATCTCTCGCGGAGGAGCCGAAGCATAAAAGGAGGAGCGGCGAAAGTGGAGATCGAGAGAGGAACAGGCCTGAACTTGTGTTTTGTTTATGTTTTTTGTGGCCAACAATCGTCCGTGAGGGGCTGCTGGCTTATACTTTTATTTGGTATTTGTTTATTTGAATGTTCGCCCGTTCCCGCCTCCTTCTTCCCATAACATCTGAACCTTGTTACATCATCATCGGCATAGGCCCCGTCCGTAACTCGCAATCCGAGGGTAACGGATTCTGCATTTCCTGCTTGAATACAAAGGCAGGGGCGCAGTCGACCCCCAGAAATAGGTGGAGGAGATAATTCCACAGGAACGGAGCCCACCCCAAAGAACTGTAAAGAAAAAAGTATACACACCAGTCTTGTAGGCCACGCAGACGAGTAATGCAAGCTAAAGACTATTGAACAGGATAGATGAGTAATATGTGAGAGCATGATACCACCACCAGTATTTGAATGAGGATTACCTAATCGTTGCTAGAAAGCCTGCTGAGCTTCGAGGATGATTTTAGAATCGGGTCTTATATAGAATTCGAATGCAGAGTGCAGACCACCTGCCCAGGATCTTGATTGTTGACGTAGGAACTCTGCAAAGGCAAATGAGTGTCCGGTATAAGATCTGGAGTTCTAGGATGGATTTTAAGGAATTTAATCATGGATGAGAAGGGACAGAAACTATTATTAGTTTAAGAAGGGAAAGAGTAACACCAGATCCTTGAGAGTCATACTTAAAGTGCTTGAGAAAAAGAATAAAGAAATTAGGTGAGAAGCATAATCGGAAAAAGACCATGGGCAGGATCGAGGTATTTAGATTCTGAAGAAGATTCTCTGGATGCATGACGCCATGAAACACTATTAAAAACACTGCTACGAGCTGAAAATGAAAATATAAAGAGAAGAGACCATTTGAATTTTAAATATTGCGTAAAATAATTGTTTGTGTAATTTCAGCACTTTTGTAAATCAGTCATTTACTGCCATTGTATAATATATCTACTACAGCATAAGCATAGCAGCCAATGACCAACTTGCTCTCTTTTAGCTCAGCTTCTTTTCTTTTTCAGATATGATCCATATATTTACATAAATACTTTTTTTTAATTTACAAACTGTTTTTGTCATTCGTTTTTATTTTTTTTATTTAATTACTTTAGTTTGTTTTGTAAACTTGTATTTATTTTAATGGTATTGATGGCTGTTCTTTAATGTTTGGGTAGGCTAATTTAATTTGAACTTTCCCATTTCCGAATTTTTGACTACTCTCAAGGTTTTTGTTTTGTTTTTTAATAGTCTGCAAAATAGCTAGGTCTAATTTATACCTATCTATATTGATATGTTTGACTGCTTGACTTCACAGAGAAAGGATCATTGTAAAATTAATATTAGCCAATAGCCACAGAAGAGGGGCAGTTTTTGCAATTAAAACTGGCTTTTAATTATTTATTAATAATAAATAATTATGAATTTTGAGTGACTACTCCTTAGAGCCATACGCAGGGCTTTGGATAATTGTGTGTGCAGGTTGAAGTCAGGAGGGATTATGGGAAATGTAGTGCAAGGTGACAGGTGATCGTGAAATGTCAGGAGATTGATTGGCAACTATTTGAAATGTAAGATACTACAATTAATAAAACCAAAATAAATAAATTAAAGCTAAGCAGAAATATAAAAAAAAAGACAAAAACTAATAAAATGACAAAAGAACAAAACCACATAAACTTAAATTAAAATAAACTAAATAAAAAATATTAAAAAGCTACAGGCCCACACCACAGTTGAGGGAGGAGCCATGGTGGAGACTTGGCGTACGGAAAAACAGGGGAATGACTGATTGAGGCAGATGAGGTGGAGCCGCGGAAACCGGGTGACAAAGAAAGTTCCTGGAGACAATGGCAGAGCCACGGGGACAAGCAGCCGAGGTGAAGCCAGGATGCCGGGAGGACTGAGGTGGAGCCGGTGCGACCGAGGACCACGGCGTAGCCAGAACTCCACAAAGCCAAAGGGGTGGAGTTACAGACAAAGGCACGGAAGTCCATGGCGACGGCAGAGTGATGACTAACCAAGGTGGAGCCGTAGGGACGATGATCCCAGGGTGGAGCTGAGGGAGTGAGGAGGCAAGGTGGATACATCAATATAGGAGCCAACAATACATCTCACTGAATCACCCTGGGAGGTCTTTCACTCAAATAAAAAAAATTAATTGCTTATTGAGAACCTTGAACGTACATAGTGGTAAGGCAAAAAGAGATCATAAACCCAGGTCTGCAGGAAAAGTTACTTGAATTCAGAAACAAATATTACAGAAAAAAAGTATCTCTCTGCTGGGGCAATGAGGGGCCAGCTGAATTAAAAACTAATATGATTTGTTCTGCATTGACCACCTCTGAGCCAGTGCTGTGAATCTGAAACTGACTAGAAGAGAGTTTAACAATCAAGGCAGAGACCTGAAAATGCAAACACAATTGTTTCAAATACATCCGAGCAGCGGATTCATTGATCTGGAGCGTGTATAATTGTACAGTTATTCTGCCAACACATCATAATCATAATTTAAACAGGGAACCAGGAAGCATTATTATGGAGATTTCTAATGATAAATTAAAGGACCAGTCTTCCATCTTGGTGAGCTGCCCAGACATGAGAAAAATACTGTTTGTATTGCTTTGATGCGAGTACGCAAAATTAACAAAAAAGAGAAAACGGGAATTAGGGAAAATAAATATGTTGTCATTTATCAAGTTAATGAATGAGCTAAGATGGCCGAGATTGCATTTAAGTTGTCTTATAGGCAAGGACAAATGAAACATAAAAACAATATTTTTCATAGGTTTCCTATCTTCTGAAATAACAGGCAAGCTTCAATAAAACAGGCATAGAGATAAAGACAAATTGCCCCAAGTTAGGGGTAAGCCGAGGGACACTTGAACAGATTTCTATTGCAAAATACAAATTATGCTAAAACACGAAAGCAATTTGCCATTACAAATATTTCACTGGATGATTTTATTAAATATAGGCCTATTCAAAGATATATTAAAGATATTCAGGGTTGACTATTCAGAATATTGTTTTAATATTTCTTTCTTCCTTTTTTGAAATGTATGGATAGTAACAAAAAGACCAAAAGGATTATTTTTGGGGAAAATCAACAAAAGCTTTACTTTGCTGCAGTATTTTCTTGAGCACATGAATTCTGATATAAAGCAAAGGTGGGTCTCCTTTTTCCAGCTATGCCTCTCCTTAGATTCTTCAAAGAAATCTGTTCCCCCTACTTGCCCTCAGGTTTCTCAGCCAAACCAATGCAAAGGTTTTTCTTATATTTCATTGCAAATTTCACTATAAAAAGGTCCAAGTCGGGACACATTCATCTTTCTCTGAGCTCTCAGTCAATCTGAAGTATGTGTTTTTGTCACGATTCATGAATTCACTGACTCTTTCTCTCTTTGTGTGTGTGTGTTTGTGTGTGTGTGTGTGTGTGTGTGTGTGTGTGTGTGTGTGTGTGTGTGTGTGTACGTCGTCGCTGATTACCACTGATCTGATCATCAGCGCCAGCTGCAACTGATCAGTGTTGTCTATTTATAGTCATTGTCATTTGTCTTGTGTTTGTCAGATCGTTTTGGAAGATCCCGGTGTTATGTCTTGTTCCTGGCTGTCTTTGTGTTTCGTGTCTAGATTTCGGATTGGATTATCCTGATCGCTCTTCTTACTTCTTCGGAGGATCAGGTTACCCATTTGCGTCCCTGCGCTACCAAGAGAGACTGTTTTCTGGGCACCTCTTTTACATTTGACCCTTGGCTTCTACTCTTACCTTGTTACAAGAAATAAACTTCTTTGTTTTACACTCCTATCTGAATTCTCTGTCCTTTTTATCGTGACCGAACGATCTGACCAACAATGGATTCAGCGAGGGCATCTGATTTACGTGAGTTCCTCTCTAATAACATCGCTCGCATGGATCATCAAGAGGAACAGATGGCTTTTACGGGTCGTGTGGTGCAACCTTGGTAACTCCAAAAGCTGAGAATGCCCACTGCGCCACCCCCGCCGCCTGTTCCCCCCACTACTTCAGAAACAAGTCGTGAACATGAGCCACATCTGCCCACCCCGGAAGCGTACTCTGGTGAGCCAAACTTCTGCAGAGCATTTCTAACCAAGTGTCTCTTTAGCTACTAACTTTCGCTACAGAACAGTCTAAAACGGCCTTGGTGATGACGTTGTTGTCGGGGCGCGCGGCTCAGTGGGGAACGGCGGTGTGAGAGAATCACATCAATGCTGTTCCTCGATCAAAGCATTCTCTGAGGAGCTGAGACGGGTATTTGATCATGCGGTGATTGGTAGCGAGGAGGCTCGGCTACTCGCTGATCTTTATCAGGGTAACAGACCCGTCTCAGACTATTCCACCAAGTTTCGGACATTGGCAGAATACAGAGTACAGATGGAACGAGGAGGCGCAGTGGGACATGTTCCTGCATGGGTTGGCTGAGATCTACACGCTGGAGCTTCCCATGGATCTTGACCAACTTATCGAGTTGGCTTTACGTGTTGATGCTCGTCTACAGCGACAGGAGCAGCCAGCACGCCAACTCACCAAATTACGCCAAATTTCGATGGTCCCAAGCCCAGCATCAGCAATACGGTCCGCCCCGCTTTTGATCACGAACCCATGTAGGTGGGTAGAGATTGGCTTTCCCGGGAGGAGAGAGAACGATGGATAAGAGAGAGCTGAATAACATCATGGTAAAGAATACTTATCCTTTGCTGTTGATCTCCTCAGCCTTCGAGCGGTTGCAGGGAGCAGCTATCTTCATAAAACGGGACTTACACAACGCTTATCATTTGGTTCGCATAGGGAAGGGGGATGAGTGGAAAACCGCTTTTAACACCCCCAGGGGCCATTTTGAATATTTGGTCATGCCTTTCCGTCTGTCTAACTCCCTTGCAGTCAGATGTCAGACGGGTGCTTTTTGTCAAGGCGGAGAAATGCGCTTTTCATGCACAGTCTGTTCCTTTCCTAGGTTACATCATCTCATCTGAGGGAGTGGGCATGGATTAAGGCTGTGGTAGATTGGCCAAATCCAGATTCCCATAAGGCGCTACAGAGGTTTCTTGGGTTCGCCAAATTATACCGACATTTTATCCGCAATTTCAGCCAACTAGCCGCTCCTCTGACTGCCTTGACCTCCCCAGAACGACGTTCAGGTTGTCTGGTGCAGCCGAAGCGCCATTTTCCAAACTCAAGAGCCACTTTGTTTCAGCTCCCATTCTGATAGCCCCTGATCCATCACGTCAGTTCATGGTGGAGGTTGACGCGTCAGAGGTGGGGGTAGGTGCGGTTCTTTCCCAGCGCTCTATCACGGACGAAAAGATGCATGCTTGTGCATTTTTCTCCCATTGCTTATCGTCTGCTAAACATAACTATGACATTGGTAACAGAGAGTTGTGTGCAGTCAAGTTAGCGTTGGAGGAATGGCATCATAGGTTAGAAGGGTCGGGGGTACCTTTTATCGTTTGGACCGATCACAAGAACCTGGAATAACAGATCCGCTAAACTACTCAACTCCAGGCAGGCTCGGTGGGCACTTTTTTTTTGTCATTTTGATTTTTCTCTTTCGTATCGTCCAGGTTCTAAAAACATCAAGCCCGATTCTTTGTCTCGCGTTTTTGACCGTTCCGAACACCTGTCCTCTCCTGAGTGCATTTTACCTGAGAGACTTATTGTCTCCACACTCACATGGGAGATCGAGTCGAAGGTCAGCACGGCCTTAGAAGGGGTAATGCCTCCGCCCGGTTGCCAAACACCAATTTTTCCAAGTCTGGAATCCGAAGTTGCGGTCCCCTCTGTCCCACGCCTTCGTCCAGAGGTGCCGCCACACATGGACCAGAGCCCGTGAGACGGGAGGTCGAAGCCTCCCGTTTACGTCGTAGGTCAAAAAGTGTGCCTTTCATCAAAGAATATTCCTCTTCGATCTGTATGTAGCAAGCTAGCTCCCAAATTCATCGGCCCGTTCACTGTCACCAAAGTCCTTAGTCCGGTGACAGTCCGACTCCCTCCTGCATACAGGAGAATTCATCCCGTCTTTTATGTCTCCAAAGACGGAGGGTACGTGGATTTCAGTACCTGGTGGACTAGGAAGGTTCCTGAGTTTCGTGTTTGGATTCGGATTAGTGGTGCAACGGATCGTCATTGATCCGTGATCCGTTCGGATCAATATCTTCGGTTCGGCACACACGTGATCCGCGGATTGATTTATGAAAAAAAAAAAATTTGCGCATATTCAGTCCACCACACACAGCGTGGTCATGGCGAGCAGAGGAACGGAGGAGCTTGAATGCCCCGCGTCATTTAAATCCCCTGTATAGGAGCATTTTGGCTTCCTGATGCCCGCAAATTAGTTCAAATCTCCCGGGATCTAGCGAGCGAGCGTGCATGAGCGCGCATGCGAGACAGAACATATGTGCTCCAAACCCTGTAGCGCGCGCACAGGAGAGAGCGAGAGACCTTGCGTGTGTGCGCATGTAAGACAGAGAGCATCCTCTTGATTGGCCCGTTTTGGTAAGTCAACCCTCCTAATATCTCTAAAAAGAAGATATTATTATTGTGAGTGCGCATCGCAAGTCAACTCGCTCCGTGTCCAATAAAAAACAATTCACATGCACCGTTTTCTTCATGTAAATTCTTCCTTTTAATCCAAACTCGTTAGTAAATCAAACAAAGAAAAGAAAAGAAACAAAATATAATCTTAAATCCTAAATATCACGGATGCGGTAAAGAAAACTGTGCGATTCCACTCTATTTCCTATAAAGGACGCACAACCAATCCCCTCACTTACAGTCGAAATTCTTAAAGGGCCAGTGCACAATTTTTACATAACATATTTCAAAATAAATATAGAGCACATTTATCTAATTAGTACACACAAAGAAAGAAAGTTACAATCAAAACACAAATATTCAAATACTGAAATGCAACACATATGCAATAATTGTTACTGAACAAAAGCAAAATTAGGCTCCTACAATTATGCCTTGTGCACTTTAAGTTGATTTTATATATTTTAATTTAATCATTTAAAAGTGTTAATTAACAAAAAGACAAAACCTATGTTTATTTGTCTTTTTTTTTTTTTTTGCTGATCCGAAAAATGATCCGATCCGTGACTCTGATCCGAGAAACAATCCGAACCGTGAGTTTTTTGATCCGTTGCACCCCTAATTCGGATTGGATTATCCTGATCGCTCTTTCTACTTCCACGGAGGATCAGCACTGTGTTCCTGAGTTTCGTGTCTGGATTCGGATTGGATTATCCTGATTGCTACTTCTTCGGAGGATCGGGTTGCCCAGCATTACCAATAGAGACTGTTTTCTGGGCACCTCTTTTACATCTGATCCTTGGCTTCTACTCTTACCTTATTACAAGAAATAAACTTCTTTATTGTACACTCAAATCTGAATCCTCTGTCCTTTTTATCGTGACAGTTTGTGTACAATGTTTTTGTACAACATCAGTTGAAAAGTACTATGTGATAACTAGATTATCATTTTCTGAAGGAAATACCAGTGCTTGCAAGCCAGAAAAGGAATAGTGTTAAATGCAAGCTTATGTAGCTTTCTGGTAAGCGTAGGTTTTATCCTCTGGTTCTGTGTAAATTAAATGCTGCATCAGAGACTCTCTTATGCTATCCCATAAGACCATGAGACCTGAAGAACCGTCAGATTTGAAAAGCTGAAAAATAAAAACGGGTGAACTGTGAGCACTTTCAATCACTGTAGGTAGCAAGAAAGTTCCTTGTAGTTAAAATTTACATGTTTAAAGTACATTCACTCAAGTAAATTATTTTCATGGTTGTTGTTAGCAAACCATTTGTCAAAGAACACATGGGTCAAAGGACAATGCCACCATAGCATGTTGTGTGTCCAATAATGTGTTCTTACACACCTCCATACTAAAGGAATGCTTTTCATTAGTATGAAAATTTGGACACAGTGAAAGTTACAGTGTAGGCCTAAAGGAAGCTATAAATAGTTAAATATGTGGAACAAAACCAATCATAATTAAGTGTGCAAACAAAGTCTGAATTGAGTCTACATTTTTGGCAGTTTGAATTGGAATACTTAAGTATTAAGTATATCTAAGCATAGACAGTGTTGAGTGTATTGAGTGTAAACTTGCTATTAGGGGTTGAACTGTTGGCAATCATTAATGTTCTGACTCTCTATGCTCGCTGGTATTGCATTAGTTTGCCACTGTATTTCTTATCCTATCCTCTAGGGGTCAGTATTTTCTTTAACGGGTTTTGGTCTTCTATGTTATTTTGTGCGCGCGAGTTCAATGCGCGTTATGGTGTGTTCACACCGAACGCGAATTTAATCGTTTGCGCGAGTAGATTACATACAAAGTCAATGCAAAGACGCGAATGACGCGAATTGGGCGACGCGTTTTGCCGCGAACGTCTTCCGCGCAAGTTAAAAAATTTGAACTCGAGCGGAAGATTCGCATGACGCTTTGTTGCGCCAGCCAATCAACGAAGAGCATCCGAGAAATCCTGTCAGCAACCTATGTCAGCGTCAGCGACCCTAGCTAGCAGGTTATCAAACTGGGCACCCGTCATTCTCAAATAGCGCTGGAAGTGGCTGTCATCCAGGCGCAGTTCCTGAAGAAGACTTCACCGAGTTAAGTTCGCCTCTGGATGGTGCTGTGAACACAGACACGTCGGCGTTTGGCTTTCCTCCGTATTTGGGACCTCTACAACAAGTACAGAGCAGCAATATCTTTTATTTCAGACATGACGGAAACGTATGCCAGAAAGAAATTGTGTTGTTGTTTTTTTATTCGCGAGTGACAAAGACGCGCGAATGGGTTCAAAATGTTCAAGGGTCTAACTAGATGCGATAGAGGCGTATTTGACGCTCTATTCGCGTTCGGTGTGAACACACCATTAGTGACTATGTGCGGAAGCAACAGGCAGAAAAGTTTGTCTCACGAGGTGTTAGGAGGAAAATGTTCCTGAGAGGTTATGTTAACTCTTCATAGCTAACGTTCTAGCTTCGCGTCTAGAATGCGATCGCGCAATATACTACAAGTCGAGGTTATATATAACTGTTGTTTTTTTCTGTCATCCCCGTCGTCAGATTGTACTTATAAGTTGTTAAGGGTTGAACGAATAGTCTCGGTGTTTCCTGTGTAGCTTTGACGAAGTCTGGCTGAGTTTGTATAGGGAATGCGGAGGTACGTCACGCCGTGTTGCATTATGGGACGTGGCCGCCATCTTTACAGGCACGTTCTCTGTTTACCTTCGGTATAATAGTGGGTGTTTGGCTAAATCGAGGTAAAATTGAAGAAGAACGGAAGAAATGGAGATGTTTAAAGAAAAAGAGAAGGGGCCCTACTGGGATAAACTAAATGCCACTGTCAAAAAAACTATTTGGACAAACTATCCGCGATAAAAAACGTTGATACATCTGATTTAGTGTTGGTGTTCGAAGCCTATGCTAAGTTGATTACTATTGTACATAAAGTTCAAGCTATTTTACCTGAAAAGCTGCTCTCGTAGTTAATGTTAGCTTGCTATTTTCAGCATATGTTAAGTTTTCATAGGTTGTGCAAGAAAAAAAAAAAGTACATTACTTTATAATGCCACAAGATGTGGTAACTTGTTAAATACAACTGTGCCTTATTGTCAACATTTAATGTTGACACGTGTAAAAATGAGAGTATTTGGTCGTTTATTTTAAAAGTTTGATGTATATTTGCCCATTGTTATGTGTACTTAAAGGGTCTTTGTGGTTGCAATCAGTCCAGAAACAGAGAAGTCACTTAATGTATTTATTAAGCAGATATATAAAATCATGATTCAGACATTTTTTAAAAAGGCATGTAAAAAGATGTACAGAACATCAAAGCAAATTGTTAATTGAAAATAAATATAATTTGACTCATGCAATGTGTCCTGGCTTTATCATCAGCTGCTAACATTAACCGCAAATTCAACATCATTCATCAACTATCCTCCTAAATGTTAGTCATCGATGAATATACAATACACAACCTCTTGCTTTGTACAACTTTTAACAAACGTAGTATGCAGTGGAGGACAGTAAGTAAGTTTTTCCTCATGATTGCGGCGATCCGGCGTCTTCTCGTCAGCTCCTCGACCTGGTTCCCTTGTTATTTTTTCCGAGAAAGAAAGGTGAAAAAACGTATTCCGTTGTTCAGTTTCCTCCCTGAACGATCGTGTGACCTGCTATGGCAGTTGAACTGAACAACCATATCGACGTTTATTAAAATCTCGACAGAAAATCCAAACACAGTCTCCAACACATGCATTTAAATACAGCGGTATTGGGCGCGATCCTGTAAATATGGCGGCGGACCCATAATGCAACACGGCGTGACGTCATCTCCACATTCCCTATTCAACTAAAAGTAATTAAAGGAGAAAATCCTGATATGCTTTTACATAAATATGTAGAAAGAACTAAATTTACAACTTTATTATTCAGTACTGGGAATATATGTCGGTATCTCAGACACGCTGAACAATATTCTGAGCTGATTCTGAATTTGTGTACAATTATCTGCAGTATATTCAGCAGCCTGCATTATAGTGTATTGATTCAAGCTGTAATGTTTTATCACTGTAATCTTGTGATTCTTATGTTTTGTTTTCTAATTATTTCCAATATGTAAAGGCACAACAATGTGTTTTGATTTGTTGAATGTATCTTTAATAGTATTTTTTGTATGTTCACAGTTTTACAGTAAAAAGACAAGAAGGAAAGAGAGTGAGAAGAAAACTGAGTCTTGTCATTTCTGGAACTGCCTTGTTGTATTGTTTAGCTCGCTGCATAGGCTGAGTAGCTACACACTTAGCTGAGGGCAGAAGAGTAAAAAGATTATCCATCTATCAAGCATTCGAGATGTCTCAGTCAGGAACTTCGCCACCTATGTCCCAGATGGTAGCCCGGTCGGAGTGCCACTCACGTTCTTCACGCCGTTCGTCCACCAGCCAAGCTGCAGCACGAGCCCGAGCAGACGCAGAAGCTGCCCGCACCAGAGCACAGTACGCCAAACGCCAGATCGACATGGAGGTTGAGAAGGCGCGCATCGAGGCAACGCTAAACGCTCTGAAGAAGGAGGGTGAGGCTGAAGCAGCGCTTGCTGCAGCTCATGTCCTGGAAGCGGCGGCTGACGAAGAGCACCATGCCATCGACCTCACTGAGCAAGGCATCTCCTCTAAAACGCCTCCTTCCATCAGACGTGCTCGCGACTATGTAAATGCTCACTTCACCAACTTCAGTTCGGAGATCAAAGAAGAAAGGCCTGACACAGGACAACTGGTCAGTCATGACAACTCTCACCATTCACAACAGAGTCGAACACCAGTTCCTCTCCAGCCGAAAATCTCACTGATTTTGTAGACAGAGAGCAGTTGAAGTTCCCTGCAACACACGTAAAAACGGACATTTCACCCCAGCCAAAACCTTCAGTGACTTCACAGACTGAACTGTCGGATCTAGCAGCCTACCTTGCACGCCGTGATCTGCTCACAGCCGGATTCAAGGTTTTCGACAACCGTCCTGAGTCCTACTTGTCCTGGAAGTCCATCTTCGGCAACGCCATAGGAGGCCTCAACTTCAAGCCCAGCGAAGAGCTTGACCTTCTAACCAAGTGGCTCAGTGGGGAGTCACTTCAACACGCTCTGAGAATCAGGGCGGTCCATATGAACAACCCACAAGCAGGCCTCCAACGTTTGTGGCAACGTCTAGATAATAGTTATGGCTCCCCAGAGGTAGTGGAGGCGTCACTCTTCCAACGCTTACAGACTTTTCCAAAGATATCCAATAAAGACGCTCATTTGCTGCAGGAGCTTGCAGATCTTCTGCTAGAGTTAGAGTATGCTCAAGGTGAAAATTATCTGCCAGGCCTTAGCTTTCTTGACACCCCAAGGGGGATAAACCCGATTGTTGAAAAGCTCCCTTATGGACTCCAGGAGTCATGGGTGAAACAAGGGACAAAATACAAAAGAGACATTGGTGCAGTATACCCACCTTTCTCATACTTTGTTCAGTTTGTGAATGACTATGCAGAAATGAAAACAGACCCTAGCTTTATGTTACAAAGTTCAAACATAGTAGCTCCAAAGGTTGTCAAGACACTGGTAAAACCAACCAGATACAGAGTCCCTGTTGCAGTGAACAAAACAGATATCAGTCAAACAAACGGCACAGCTCAAACATCCATTTTCAATCCGGACAAGCAATGTCCTATTCACCACAAGCCCCAAAGAGAGTTCATTGAACGTCACCTCTACGTAGATGATGGACTAAAATCGTTCTCTTCCACAGATGAGGCCATTGACATTCTCTGTAGAGCCCAGAAGATGCTGGCTCAGTGTAACATACGCCTGCACAAAATCTCGTCTAACTGTCCTATCATCACAAGTGCTTTTCCAAGTGAGGACCTTGCAACGGACATGCAGGGTCTTGACCTCGGGCAGACTACCCCTCCCATCCAACGCAGCTTAGGTTTGGGCTGGGACCTGTCCACAGACCTGTTCAAGTTTCAGGTAACAGTCAATGAAAAACCCTTCACTAAACGGGGAGTGCTGTCAGTCATTAATAGTGTGTTTGACCCACTTGGCTTTGCCGTCCCAGTCATTGTAGAAGGCAGGGCCATACTGGGAGACATTTCCACTGACATTTGTGAATGGGACACCGAACTGCCTAAAGACAAATTACAACAGTGGCAACAATGGAAGGACTCCCTCAAATATCTACGTCAACTTGAAATCCCCAGAATGTACACCTCAATACCACTATCTGCAGCTCTAACTAAGGAGATCCATGTCTTTTGTGATGCCTCCACTAAGGCAGTGGGCGCAGTTGCTTACCTCAAACTCACAGATAAAGATGGGCACAGTGAAGTGGGTTTCCTTCTCGGCAAAGTACGGCTTTCCCCAAAACCAGACATCACTATACCCAGACTTGAACTTTGCGCAGCAGTCCTGGCTGTTGAGGCGGCCGAGTTAGTCCTGGAGGAGCTAGACATCGCAGTCGAACAAGTGAGCTTTTACTAGGGATGCAACGGTACACGGTAAAATCCCGAACCGTTCGGTCAGCCCTGCACGGGACAATCTACCCTCGTGTCCCGCGGGACTTCGGTTTCGCCATTGATCCTTTTAGTTTTTTCGCTTTACGCACCTTCAGGTGCGTTTGCCTGTCCAGGCAGACGAAAGCCTGCTCCCGCAAGTTAACATGTCCAATCAATCACTGTTGTGCACCCACACGCTAACTTCTGTCACTCACTGGCTCGTATTACTAGCAGGGCTCGTCTCAAGTGTCACGCATTGAGCGTGACAGTCACTCATTTCGGTCTTTTGTCACGCTCTCCCGCCACACATTGTATTTCTCACGCTGAAAAACTATTTGTAATATATTTAATATGCCGCAGCGCCCAAAACTGGCCGCGCCGCTCTCGCTCTCACTGTGGAACCGGCAGGAATCAAGCGCGTCTGATTCGTCTGGTGTTGTTAGCCAATCAGAAAATAGCACTATTGTATCTGGGCAAGATTTAACCAATGACACCCCGATAATATATATATATTTTTATTATATTATTATATTATTTCAAACCACAAGCTAATTTATGTTTGTTTAAAGGTAAAAGTGCACTTTTTCTTTCACATTGATCACATCATATATCAAGGTTTGGAATTGGGATCCACTTGAATATTCTAAAGTGTGTTTGTTTACATTTTGTATTTCAAAAGTGGTAGTTGAAGAGGTTGTATTACTTAGTGTTGTTCAGTACAGACTAGACTGTTAATTTATTCCATACACATTGATGTTCTTCCTACTGTGACATTCTGTTTATGCTCATAAGAAAAATAAAACATATTTTTGGGATGAAATAGCAGTTCTCTTTCTGCACAAAACATGTACCGAAACCGAACCGAGACCGTGGCCCAAAAACCGAGGTACGGACCGTACCGTGGGCTATCTGTACCGTTGCACCCCTAGCTTTTACACAGACTCCAAAGTGGTGCTCGGTTACATCTTTAACAAAAAGAGACGCTTTCACGTTTATGTGCACAACAGAGTAGAACGCATCAGGCGCTTCACACAAACCCACCAGTGGCATTACGTGCCCACTCATTTAAATCCCGCTGATCATGCCACACAAGCACTGCCCGCTGAGCAGCTCTCTAACTCCACATGGATCAGTGGACCCGCTTTCCTTTCCAATTCAGGAAAAAGTCAAGCACAGGCAGAGTTGTTTGATCTTGTAGACCCAGAGACTGACAATGAACTGAGACCTGAGGTCACTACTTGTGCCACCACTATCTCAAAGGATGGACTCAGTAGCGTCAGATTCGAAAGGTTTTCGAGTTGGAACGTACTGCTCAGAGCTATATCCAAACTCCAACACATTGCCCAGTCATTCAAGCTGAATCCAAAGAGCTCCTGTCGCGGCTGGCACAGCTGTAACGAACACTCATCCGAAAAACAACTCAACCAAGCCAAGAACATGATCATTCACACTGTTCAAAGGGAAGTTTACTCCGAAGAAATGAGACAAGTTGAAAAAGGGGTACCCCTTAAGAACTCAAGCCCACTCAGCAAACTGAGCCCGTTTGTCGACTCGAATGGAATCCTCAGAGTGGGTGGGAGGCTAAAGCGTGCACAGTTGACATCGGATGAAACAAATCCCATACTCATCCCTGGAAAGCACCACCTTGCTCAGCTCATTATAAAACACTTCCATGGTAAAGTATGCCATCAGGGTCGGCATTTTACGGAAGGGGAAGTAAGGACTGCAGGTTTTTGGATTGTGGGAGGTAAAAGAGCAATAAGTAGAGTGATATTCAACTGCGTAACATGCCGCAAACTAAGGGGGAGACAACAAGAACAGATCATGGCTGAGCTACCAGAGGACAGGCTGTCCACGGACCCTCCTTTCACACATGTCGGCCTTGACGTGTTCGGCCCCTGGCCTGTCATGATCAGAAAAACACGTGGTGGACAATCGGATGCTAAGCGATGGGCAGTCATATTCACGTGTATGAGCACACGCGCCATCCACATTGAAACTATAGAATCGATGGACACGTCATCGTTCATAAATGCCCTGCGTCGTTTCTTTGCCATCAGGGGAGCAGTCAAACTTCTTAGATCCGATTGTGGCACAAATTTTGTCAGTGCCTGCAAGGAACTGCAAATAGACAAACAGGGCTGTCATAACAGCAAACTCCACAACTTCCTCAAAGACTCCGGGTGCAAATGGCATTTCAACCCCCCACATGCATCCCATATGGGTGGCTCCTGGGAGCGCATGATTGGGGTCACACGTAAAATCCTCGATGCAATGCTCCTGGAGCACAGACATGCAAAACTCACTCATGAGACATTAGTGACATTAATGGCTGAAATCACTGCGATAGTAAATGCTCGTCCGCTCACAGCAGTTTCTACAGATCCAGAAAACCCAGCCAATCTTACCCCGGCCATGCTACTCACACAAAAGGTTGCGACTCCACCAGTCCCCCCAGGTCAGTTTGAAAGCGGGGATCTTTACAGAGCGCAATGGAGGCGCGTACAATACCTTGCTGACGTTTTCTGGAGCCGATGGCAAAGGGAATACCTCTCAGGACTTCAGAACCGCCGCAAATGGAAAACAGTAAAACCAAATCTTCAAACTGGAGATGTTGTGCTGCTAAAGGAGCCACTTGAACATAGGAATAACTGGCCACTTGGACTCATCACCAAAATCTTCCCAAGCGGGGATGGACTTGTTAGGAAAGTAGAAGTGAAGATTTTCCGCAAGGGTGAACTCAGAACCTACATAAGACCTATAAGTGAGGTTGTGTTGTTGGTGTCCAAGGACAATACATAAAACAGAAATCAGGCTTTTTGATTTATTGTATTTTATCTGTATTCACATGCTGGTTATGGATGACATCTTACTGATGTCAGGCGGGGAGTGTTCTGGCTCTCTATGCTCGCTGGTATTGCATTAGTTTGCCGCTGTATTTCTTATCCTATCCTCTAGGGGTCAGTATTTTCTTTAACGGGTTTTGGTCTTCTATGTTACTTTGTGCGCGCGAGTTCAATGCGCATTAGTGACTATGTGCGGAAGCAACAGGCAGAAAAGTTTGTCTCACGAGGTGTTAGGAGGAAAATGTTCCTGAGGCGTTTACATGTCTTCTCTCCTCTCAAACCCAGTACATCTTTGAGAAGCGTTGATATGACATAATCTTTAAGTATCCTAATTTATTGCTCATATTGTTTTTCTAATCTATCCGTTATTTGAGAGGTTATGTTAACTCTTCATAGCTAACGTTCTAGCTTCGCGTCTAGTATGCGATCGCGCAATATACTACAAGTCGAGGTTATCCACCTTATTCTGCTCTAAACAATGCGCGCCGCCATGACGACGACTCCGGTTGCCTACTTCCGGTTTGCACTGTATTAGCAGTGAGAGAATGAGTTCAGGCTCTATCTATGTGCTGCTGTTGGTTGATTTTACAATTCAAAGAAGATAAAAAAAAAAAAACTTTAGAAACTGGGTGCTTTGAGCATAAGATTAAAAGGAGAGAATGCCTATGTCCGGTTCGGATCAGCTACATTCAGTGCCAGAGAGTAGACGTTTTTGGTTAGCTGCGCTAAAACTGAAGCATCCAACGAAAAAGGTGTAATACGTTACCAGTATGGATGGGCATTTCAAGCAAAAATAATATTCGAAGATCGCTGGGTATTATTCAATTATTATTCGAAAATAGCACCCCTCCATCACATCACGCACACATAGCCTACATATTTTTAAATAAATATAATAAATATATTTATATAAAAAAAAACTAAACATACTTTTTATATTTAAGTTTCACAATATCATGTTTTTTATTTATTTGTTTATTTATTTCATCTATGTTGATTATATGAAAAGGGAACCGCATGAGATGAGTCAGATATGATCATAATGCCCAATATATCGGAAACAATTTGGAATGGCTCAGACATGATTTTGACCACTTATTAAGTTTTGTTTTGTAGAAAGCCTTTCTGTAAAGTGAAATTCTTTTAGTAAAAATTGTATCTTCATTTGTATCAATGTTTTATCCACAAATTGCCTAGAATAATAAATATGACTGACAAATATAGCGTGTCTTATTAATAAACGAAACTCAGCGTATAAGTTAGGCTACTTGCCTCACATACATGAGAAGTATATAGAAAGCTTGAAATGTGTACTTTTAAACAAAATAATTAAAAACGAGCAGAAATGGGCTGCTCTCTGCTTATGTAGGTTAATTCGTATTAAGTGTGCATTTCTCTCTAGGCGCGTTCACTACTGCGAAGATGGCGAGTCAGCATCATCAAATTTATCTTTGCAGTCGATACTTACAGAAAACACTAGTTATTAATAAACAATTCAAATGTTTAATGCATAATCATTACTTTTGCCGTTTTTTTTTTTTTATTCTGGCAAGCTTATGCGTGCGTTGTGATGCAGAATAGGCAATATTACGAAAACGCTCATTATGGTTTAGTATTCTCTCCCATATAGTAGGCTATACATAACTTCCAACCCAACTTCAGTCGTGCACGGGCAGGGGCAGCCCTACTTATTTATTTCACATATTTTCTAATCAGCACATCACTGCGGCGTTCTGAGCAAGCGGCGCAATCTTCATAAAGCTTAGAACCGGAAAAGGACAACCGGATTCCGGTTCAAACCCGCTATGAATCATGGGTAAATTCGCTAACCAGGAAAAAGGTGGATATATAACTGTTGTTTTTTCTGTCATCCGCGTCGTCAGATTGTACTCATAAGTTGTTAAGGGTTGAACGAATAGTCTCGGTGTTTCCTGTGTAGCTTTGACGAAGTCTGGCTGAGTTTGTATTCAACTAAAAGTAATTAAAGGAGAAAATCCTGTTATGCTTTTACATAAAAATGTAGAAAGAACTAAATTTACAACTTAATTATTCAGTACTGGGAATATATGTCGGTATCTCAGACACGCTGAACAATATTCTGAGCTGATTGTGAATTTGTGTACAATTATCTGCAGTATATTCAGCAGCCTGCATTATAGTGTATTGATGCAAGCTGTAATGTTTTATCACTGTAATCTTGTGATTCTTATGTTTTGTTTTCTAATTATTTCCAATATGTAAAGGCACAATAATGTGTTTTGATTTGTTGAATGTATCTTTAATAGTATTTTTTTGTATGTTCACAGTTTTACAGTAAAAAGACAAGAAGGAAAGAGAGTGAGAAGAAAACTGAGTCTTGTCATTTCTGGAACTGCCTTGTTGTATTGTTTAGCTCGCTGCATAGGCTGAGTAGCTACACACTTAGCTGAGGGCAGAAGAATTAATCATTAGCTAAACTATTTATTTAAGATTTCATACGCTGACAAATCATCAGTACCGTATATATATTTTTCATAAATAAATAATTTTATTTAAATTTTACATTTTACTTTTTCTCGTGTGCCCATTTCAGTCACTGTCAGTCACATAATAAAATCTAAGCAGTTCTTTACAAGTGGTTCAATTTCCCCATTGGCACATCTTACCCCACTTTCACTTGTTCAAAGAAAAAACAGAATTAATTGCTTTACAGCATCTAGAGTTATCACTACAGCAGACTCAAATACTAGATGACAGACTTTGAGAATAATTTGCTTGACTCTTGACCTAAGCTGATAGAAGGTCAGTGTGTCTTAAATCAACATCTTATCAAATAAAAATGGTGTAAGTTGCTTCAGTGGCTGCCGAGCCCCCAAGCACTGCTGTGCTTCCGTATTTCCAGATGATCCGTCCATTCATTATTTACACTGCATCCGTTCCTTACATAATTAATTGGAACCATTAATGCATAATTTGGCAGATTAATGAGTTTTAATTAAGCAGGTTTTTTATTGTGCTGTTGATTTGGCTTACTGGGGAATGAGGTGGGGGTGTGGCTTGTGTCTAATCACTCTGTGCCTAATTAGCCTATATGAAATAAAAATTGATTATATTATATATTATATTATAATATTATATTTTCTGGCACTATAAGACTACAGATACAAGTGTGTGTGATTACAGACCTTGACCTTGCTGATGTATAGCTTATGTGCTTAATGCACACGCTACATATTAGCAAATGGCATGAACTTTATAATCAATAAAACAGACCAAACACTCTTATACTGTTTAAAACTTGTATCAAAAACTATACAGTTGTGCAGAGTAAAAGTAATCTATGTTGCACTACATTGTGAAACTCAATAGCATAGTTGACATTATATGTTTTAGCATTCCAAAGGTCATTGTGTCAGACCAACAAATACACAATACAACTCTATTTGTTTATGTCTGAACAGGAAAGCGCTGACCTTAAACGAAATCCTGAGAAACACTGCGAGCGAATGTAACATAAAGGTCTTTCCTGTTGTGAGATGACTGTTGCTGTGAGACATCTTTAGATCAAGACCGAACTGTCAGACCTTGTAAATGAGATCTGATATGCAGAGTGCAGCGACTGACTGACTAAAAAAAGTCACCTAGATGATTCATGACAGTTAATGTATGAACGAATGGAGCTTTACACTTCAATAACAACAGATCAAATCATTCAGTCAGATCATTCAATCATTTATGGTTGTGATATATTTATCATCTGGATATCTAAAAGACTGTTTATATGATTTATTCAACTCAGCTGTCATAAGTCACACAAATAATTGAAAACAACTCTAAGGCAAATTAGACAGCCTTAAAGTTGGCATAAAATGAAAATTTTATTTATTTTTTAATGCATCTTATTGATCTTAATGTGAACAGTTCCTCCATGCATATTTTTTCATATATTTATTTATTAATTTATTTATTTTGATATCGTAATTTAAATTAAATTTAAATCTGCCTGTGAGACAACAGACTTCTTTCTGGTGACGTATTCCAGACTTCTCCAATCATTTAGTTTGCTTAAACCCCCACCCCTTTCTTACAATCAACTGCCAGTCGATTGTACTCAGATCTGCCTCCATCCAATCAACAAATCATAAATAGAATCAAGTTTTGTAAAAATATAAGGACCAACGACCAACTGACCCTCATGTTATTTCAAACCTAACGCTATCTTACGACCAACTCGTACGAATTAGTATGACCTCACTCGTACAAATTTGTACTATTTGTCTAAACCCCAGTGATGGGTAGGTTTAGGGGCGGGGTCAGGGGTAGGTCATTCATACGAATTCATACGAATTGGGCAACTCATAAAATATGTACGATTTAGCACAAATCGCACAAATTCGTACAAGGGAGGTTGTATGAATTCGTACGAATTAGCCACCTCGTAAAATACGTACGAATTATGGTGAGATCGGGTTGAACCTGTATGACTTTTTTTCTTCTGTAGAACACAAAAGAAGTCAGTGGGGTCCAAAGCAACATTGAGGAAAAACAGAGGGATTTTTCAGAATCTTCTTTTGTGTTTCACAGAAAACAGAAATTCATACAGGTTTGGAACATGAATTGTGCAAATGAGTAAATGATGACAAAATCCCATTAAGCTAAAAATATGATTCTATATTAAAGAGAAAATGGAAATCACATACAGCCTGGGGATATTATACATAAAGGTATGCTACAGTGGAAACTGCATTTTGGACTCTTTCTGGGACCAAATACAGTAAGAAGAGGTGGTGAGAGAGAGAGAGAGAGAGAGAGAGAGAGAGAGAGAGAGAGAGAGAGAGAGAGAGAGAGAGAGAGAGAGAGAGAGAGAGAGAGAGAGAGGAGAGAGAGAGAGAGGAGAGAGAGAGAGAGAGAGAGAGAGAGAGAGAGAGAGAGAGAGAGAGAGAGAGAGGAGAGAGAGAGAGAGAGAGAGAGAGAGAGAGAGAGAGAGAGAGAGAGAGAGAGAGAGGAGAGAGAGAGAGAGAGAGAGAGAGAGAGAGAGAGAGAGAGAGGAGAGGAGAGAGAGAGAGAGGAGGAGAGAGAGAGAGAGAGAGAGAGATGAAGAGAGAGAGGAGAGAGAGGAGAGAGAGAGATGTGACTATGTCTGAGACATCCGACTTCCTAAACCCTCTGTCTGTGAGCTGGCAAGCCTGGTGCACAAAAAGCGTCAGTGGGCGTGACATTGGGGTGAGTGCGGCTAATGGGCGAATGTCTCGCTGGGAAAAAAAACACACGACTATATTTCTGTCTGACTGCGTCACTGTGCAGACTTAGATTATTTATGAACAAGCTTAAATGAGAGACTTGAGGAGTCTCTCTGGGTGGGACACAAAACCAACAATCCCGACTGTTACATAAGAGTGGATAGCCAAATGATCTGTCAGCCCAGGATAAGGGAGGGAGACTGCCTCTGAGTAACTTAACATAACTTCCTATTCATCTTGCAGAGAGGCTACAGTAAATATATGACCACCATAAAGCACAGCATAATAACATAACTAAAGAGTGAGGGAGGAGGGGGAGCACTTACACCAGTAATGGAAGGAGAGCTTTCTCCAGCATTTTAGAGCAGCAGGGGCTTCTCTGATGTGTTAATGTGTTGACAGAGACAAATGAGGCCGTGTGGTCATGAGGGGACATGGAACAAGAGCCCTGTTGTACACAGCACAGCCCAGAATACAGGAACCCCTGCCTAGGCAAACAACAGCACAGGAAGCCAGGCCTGCCAAACACAAAGGCTGTTTATTTACCCTCATGTCAACCAATCATGAGTACACAAATCAATAAAGTGTTAGACCACAAGAGACAAGCCAGGTTAAACAGAGCCAGGTTAAATAATGACTGTTTTAAATAAAGACTCATTAGAAGTACAAAAGATGTTAACAGATTTTTGTTTTGGATGTTTTTCAGGCCACAGTATGTGGTGTACTACTGTTTTCGTAAAATATAAACTACTGCTTTCATAAAATATAAATGATATCCACAATCATCCACATCCACATTTTGTCACCATTTTGTCTTTCGCAACTCATTTGACTTTTTTCTGGAAGTGGAACACAAAAGGAGAAATTTATCAGAATGTCTTAAGTGGTAAAGTTTTTGACTTGAAGGCCCCCACATTCTCCAACATAATATTTGAAAGTTTACTGAAACCCCCAATGAGCCCTGACCCACTGTTAAAAAACAGTGGTCTAAACTGCTTTTCCATACAAAATGAAGGATGACTGTCAACAGATATGGCAAGATTTTCAGTGAGTAACGATTTACCTTTTTGGCCCATTCCTCACTCAATGGCACTATATGGCTTCAGAAAACTTGAAATATGGTCCATGATGTTATGGACTACTTTTATGATGCATTGTGTCCTTTGTAGAGCTTGAAAGCCTCTGGTATTCTACATTCATTGAATGGGAGAGAACAGCTCAGACATTCGGCAAAACTTCTGTGGTGTTTCACAGAAAAATGAAAGCCATATATGTTTGAAACAAAAAAAATCATGGCTAGCTGTGCATTAAACTATTTTAACGCATGACATGGAGTCAAAGAACCAAAAGCGGAGTGCATTCAAATCGTTCAGTGCACAGCTGGCTGTGGATTATCCCTCTTATAACATGGCCATATGTGTCACAGGTGTTTGCAGGAAGACAGATGAATAAAGTTCCAAGCGACTCAAGGTTTAATAATAATTCCAAAGAGACAGGCAAACACTTTAATCATAACGGTGAACGGACAAAGAGTGACTGTGAATATACAACTTATAAAGCAAACACAAACGAGATGATTCATCAAACACAGCTGAAACACAGAACTCATAATGATGGTGACTATAGTAACTAAAGAGTGGTGAGAATTCAAACAAAGGAAGGCATGAACTGAAGAAATACAAACTAAAAGTCCTTGAACTGTACTAAACTGAACATAATGGTGACACGTTAAAGCCATAATTGCTGGCGTTAGCGCAATATTTGACCTGAAGGGTAATGTAGCTCACTGGTCATAAATGAGTCCACGCTTCATACTGATGTTCACAATCACATTTAATCTTCTCTGAAGTATTCATGAAACACCGTGAAAACTAGAAGATAAACAAAATAGTTTCAAGCACTCAAAGCAACATTCATATATATTTATGCATACCAATACAATATGTCTCACATTACTCACTCGCTGTTCTCACCCTCTCTCTTCTCACCCGCGCTCCTCTCAATACTTCCGGGATTAACATGTGACCATCAATAAACAACTTTTCTCTTCGTCATAAATTTTAACAAGAGCAATGTAAAAACAGCTTTAAGTCACACTATTACCCATTATTACCGTAAACAAGACACATTACAAATTACATTACAAAATGACTTTATCGTCTTACAAGGTTGCGCATGAACAACTTCCGGTGTAGTCATGGAAACGCGTATACACTGGACTCAGCGTCAGCTACACTCCCACCAAATGACCTTTGATTAATTAATAACAAAATCATACAACCTTGGTTTCGTATGCATATTAATCCAACAAAATCAATGGTTATTTCAAAGCATACGTTAAAGACACTCATAAACATCTGAACCTGAGTGATATGCTAGATCTACCGTTATAAATTCTTCAGATAAAGTTGATACGCAGAATACACCACATGGAAGTTAAATGTTACAATATCAATTGAGAACACTTTTCTCACTACGCAAAGGTTCAAGAAAACAATCTTCCTATAACAACGCAGAAAGGATTTGTGAATTGCTTCACATTTGAATTTGAATTGAGGTCAGTGACTAACTGCACCAAAGTTAAGAAGCAGAACTTTGGCTGCTTTCTACGAGAATAACTAACTTCTGAATGGGTCGCTCAACGATGGATGGCTTGTTGAGGCGTTCACCCCCTTTTCCTAACTTGCGCTCTCCAATCTGTATTATAACTCTTCGCACCAGTCCATCGTCATTCTCATGTACTTTAAGAACCCTGGCAAGTTTCCATTCATTACGAGGGAGATCTTCTTCCTTTACAATGACAATATCTCCGACTTGCACATTGCGCCTTGGTGCATGCCATCGCTGTCTAAGTGTGATGTTGGCAAGATATTCTTTTCTCCACCTGTTCCAAAATTGCTCAGACAGATATTGCACCCGTCTCCAACGTTTTTTGGCATACAAGTCTTCCTTAGCAAAGTTACCAGGTGGGGGCAGAGGAACAGAGGATTTCATAGTAAGCAGATGATTTGGTGTTAATGGCTCCATACTGGTGGGATCACTGATACTGTCAACAGTAAGAGGGCGGTTGTTTACAATGAACATGGCTTCGTAAAAGAAGGTTCTTAAGGAAGTGTCGTCCAATCTTCCAGCACTGTGAGCAAGGACTGAGCCAAGCACACTCCTTACTGTTCTGATCTGCCGCTCCCATGCACCTCCGGCATGACTTGAGGCTGGTGCATTCATGCAAAAGTCGCACTGTTTATCCGCCAGATATGTAGCCACTCTTTCTTTATCTACTTCTTTGAGAGCTCTTTCCATTTCATTTCGTGCTCCAACAAAGTTTGATCCTTGATCTGATCTGATAAGCCTTACGGCCCCACGGATAGCTAGGAAACACCGTAGAGCGTTGATAAATGCATCGGTCGTCATGTCATCCAACATCTCTATGTGGACTGCTCTGGAGCTCAGACAAGTGAAAAGGAGGCCGTATCGTTTGTTTTCCTTACGACCTTGCTTGGTACAGAAGGGACCAAAACAGTCCATACCACAGTACGTGAACGGTGGGGAGGGTTCAATACGGTCTCTGGGTAAGTCTGCCATCCGTTGTTCTTCTGGAGGTGCGCGGGCTCTTCTACACAGGACACACTGCTTTATGTGCTGGGCTGCTGCCTTACTGCCACCAATAATCCAGTAACCATTGGCCCTGAGTTCATTCAATGTTTGTCCTCTGCCCTGATGTTGTGTTTTCTCATGGTGGTGCGCAAGGACAAGGCGCGTGACAACCCCATCCTTTGGGAGGATTATAGGGTGTCTCAGATCCAGAGGTGCGGATGCTCTCTTCAGACGTCCTCCCACCCTCATTATACCATCTTGGAGGAATGGGTCTAGCTGATACAGTTGGTGGTTACAAGGCAGCTTTCCCGACGTCTGGAGAATGTGTAACTCCTTTTCAAAGGCATCTTTTTGTGCAAGCTTGATGAGGGTGTGAGTGGCTCTCCTTCTTTCCTCAACATTAAGGGGCTCTGTGTCCTTGATCCTCTTGGCCAACCGTTGTATCCGAGCGACGACTTTTACCGCTGTGGACCATTTTGAGAACCTTGCGAGTCTCTCTTGAAAATCGTCCTGCCTTGAAGCATCAGTTTTCAAGACTTGGGTTGCCCTGACCTCGGGGTCTCCTACCAGTAGCTCTGAGGTTCCTTGGGCTGTAACTACCTCTCTCTCCCACAGGAACTTGGGTCCAGTGAGCCAGTTAGACTTGAGCAGCTCTGCTACTTTGAGGCCCCTTGAGGCGTGATCAGCAGGATTGTGCTCTGTGTCGACATAGAACCACTGCCCTGGGTCAGTGGTTTCCCGGATTCTCTGGACACGGTTCGCCACAAAGACATGAAACCTTCTGGCTTCGTTGTTGATATAGCCAATAACTACTTGTGAATCTGTCCAGAAATATTCTCTGTCGATCTTGATCTCTAGCTCCTCCTTTAGCATACTGCTCATAGCAGCAGAGATTACTGCAGCAGTCAACTCTAGTCTTGGTATCGTGACTATTTTGGTAGGAGCGACTCTTGCCTTGCCCATAACCAAGGTGCAATGCACCTTATCTTCGCCCACCGATCTGATGTATGAGCATTGACCATAGCCTTGACTGCTGGCATCAGAAAAGTGATGCAGTTCCACTCTCAGTACCTTTCCAAAGTTCTCTGGTGTGAAGCACCTTGGGATCTGAATCTTATCAAGATTTCTTAGATCATTGATCCAGCTCTCCCACTTCGGCTTCAATTCGCTGGGGAGTGGCTCATCCCAACTGATGCCTTTCTGACACATCTCTTGTAGCACCTGCTTTCCTGGTAGGATGAATGGGGCCAAAAATCCTAATGGATCATACACCGAAGCCACGACTGAGAGGACTCCACGTCGTGTAGCTGGTTTCTCATCAAGTGAGACCTTGAAGGAGAAGACGTCACCTTCCACATTCCATCTGACTCCTAGCACTCTCTGGACTGGAAGATCATCACAGTTGAGATCCACATTCTTCACCTCAGCAGCACGTTCGGTAACACAAATGGACTCTAATACCTCTCGACTGTTGGAGATGAATTTATGAAGGTGCAACTTTCCTTCACCACACAGTGCTTGGGTTTCTTTCATCAGCTTGATTGCCCCGTCGACTGACTCTAAGCTTATGAGGCCGTCGTCCACATAAAAGTGCTTTCTGATGAAGCTAGCTGCTTCAGGGTACCTTTTCTCATTTTGGCTGGCAATATGCTTCATGCCATAATTGGCACAGCCTGGAGATGAAGATGCTCCGAAAAGATGGACCTTCATATGGTATTCCCTGGGCTCTGACTCTGTATCCCCATTTTCCCACCACAGGAAGCGTAGATAACTTCTATCTTCTTTGCTGACGTGGAACCTGTGGAACATTTTTTCCACATCACACATGACGGCAACGGGATGTTTGCGGAAACGACAGAGCACTCCAATCAGCCCGTTTGTAAGATCAGGTCCTGTCAACAAATGGTCGTTTAAGGAAGTGCCATCATACTTTGCAGAGCAGTCGAAAACTACCCTGATCTTATCTGGCATCCTCGGGTGATAGACGCCTTGGTGTGGGATGTACCACACACTTCCTGACTCTGATTGCTTGTCTGCTTCCTCTGCTTCTCCATCCTTGAATACACCTTCCATGAATCTCACATAATCATCCTTAAATTTAGGATCTCTGTCCAGTTTCTTTTTGAGGTGCTTCAGGCGGATTAAGGCAAGCTTCTTGTTATCAGGGAGGTGAGGACGTGCTTTGAATGGAAGGGGCATCTCAAGATGGCCGCACTCGTTCTGATGTATTCTTTCCTTCAAGACCTGCAGAAATTGAATATCTTCTTGAGATATGCTTTTCTCTCCTAATCTGGTGTCTGCAAAATCAGATTCGAGGGCTTTAATTGCAGCAGCTGGTGTCACAAGTGGAACCTCCCTGACAGATATCCTATGGCACAGCCCAGTCACATCCCTGGAGTTCACGCGCTGTGGTGAGCTCCCTACGATGCTCCACCCTAAGTCCGTCTTTATAGCGTAAGGCTCATAGTCACCTCCAGTGAAGACCTCTCGTGGTGCCAGGGCTCTGGAGCAATCGTAACCAATCAAAAGTCCCACTCCACAATCCATTAGCGGGGGCATCTCGGGGGCTATGACTGCTAGGTGTTTCCAGTTATTAGCTGTCTCACATGTGGGGATGTGCGCACGTTCAAGTGGAATGAATTCCCTTGCGTAGGCGGGAGGCAGGTTAATGAGGCAATCTGAAGAGAATCCTCTGACTCTGAGTCCACTGACTCTCTGGCTTTTCACGATGGAATCCCTTCCCATCATAGTGGAAAGCTTTAATTTTACTGGTTCCATAGATGCCTGCAACCTTCCACAAAGTTCCTGGTCCACAAATGTGTGACTACTCTGAGTGTCCAATAGAGCATAAGCCAGGGTTTCAGAATCTGGCTTTTCTTGTGAAGAGATCCATACTGGAACAATCATCGATGTGCTCCCACCTTCACCTCCATTCACACAACAAGATAGTGAGGATGTGTTTTCTTCCGCTTGCTGGACGCTTTGCAGGGAAGTCTGGTCTGCTGAGGGGCGGTCTTCATGCAATGGAGTGGGATGTTGTCTTTTGCATATACTACACATGGCTTTGTTCCTACAGTCCTTTGAAATGTGTCCCTTCCTCAGGCATGCATAACATAGCTTATTATCCTGAACGAACTTTCTCCTATCCTCCACAGACCTTTCCGTTAAGCTTTTACACTTATGTATGGAGTGGTTCTCTCCACAGTACATACACTTGGCAGTGTTTGAGTTATAAACTGGTATGCTTCCTTTGTTTGATTTATTAGAATCCCTCAACTTGATCTCCTCACCATTGTAGGATTTGGCTGTGGTACTTGATGCGTTTGAGGCTTTCACATTAGTAGCGAAGGTGTTTGCCTTTGGACGTTTTATTTCTCTGAACGATTTTTCCTCAGGCCTTAGTGCATGCAATGATGACACTGGATTACATGCTATGCGTGCTTCCTTTGAGATGAATGAAGCAAATTCTTTGAAGCTTGGATAGTCTTTGTCTTTATCCAGCTGCTCTGTGACAAAACGATTCCACCTGGAAGTTATCCAATCAGGGAGTTTGGCTAGCATCTTCTGATTCTCTTCGCAGTCGTTCAGAACCTGAAGACCTTTGATGTGAGGCATAGCATCACTACATGTTTGCAGAAAATCACTAAACTCTCTTAGCTTAACATACTCCTTAGCACCAATCTTTGGCCACTTATTAAGCTTCTCTCGGAAAGCACGCTGCACCACGAAGGAGTGACCATACCTTGCATTCAGCTTCTGCCATGCTTGTTGATATGCCTCTTCATCTTTTCTGTAGAAGCTGCCTTCTAGAGCAGACCTCGCCTCTCCACTTACGTACTTTTGTAGGTAAAACAACCTGTCAGCCGGATTTGAACATTGTCTCTCTATAAGGGCTTTGAAGCTTGTGCTCCATTCTGTAAACTTCAGGGGGTCGCCAGAGAATACGGAAGGTTCTGGTAATGGAAGTCGAGTAAGGGCCATTGACTCCTGTAATGTCTGGACTAAAGATGCTTCATTCTGTGTAACTTGCTCATTCAGGCATCCTGCAGAGGGAGCGAGTTGACTAGGAACACTACCTTCACTGCATGGAAGACTGCATTTCTCACTCTTTACTTTTGACTCTTCCTCAGTAAATACTCTGAGCCTTGCTTCAATGACCTCGATGTCTCTTTGATTTTCTAGCTTTTTCAGTTGCAGGCGTTGTGTTTCAATGGCAGCTTCTCTTTCAACCTCAGCTTTCTTTGCAGCCAGCTGTGCTGCTGTCTCAGCTCTCTTAACTGAAATACTTGGTGACTCTGAAGAACGGTTGGAGTGGTGGCTGAGTGCGGTGGCTTTGGAGACTGTGGATCCATATATGGACTTAGCATATTCACTATCAAGCAGCATGCGTAACCTTGCTCTTTCCGCCTCACCATCAAACTCTTCTTCTCCCTCAATAAGGCGAACTCTCATTAGTCCCAACAAATCAGCTGTCACCGCTACAATTGCATCAATTTTTCTTTGAATTTCTTGGCTTGGTGCACTTTTGAGTCGTATGTTGTCGTATAACTCTTTTAATTCAGACTCAAGCTTCTCAACCACGTCCATAATGTCATACAAGTCACTCTCAGAGCATGCCTGCTTCAGTTTTGTACGAGCATTCTTGACTTGTGTTTTCCATTTCTCATACACCGAGTTGAATTTCTTTTCTCTTTGAATGGATTCTTGCTCTATCAGCTCTATCATTTTATGTGTTGAACGTCTGTCACGGGAAGATTTTCTCGGTTCATCATCTAACTGTGTTGCACTTGCAGCTGAAGAAGGCTCTTTAAGTGTTAATTTAGATTTCTTGTTTTTAGTATGATCTATTATTTTCTCTCTTTCTGCTGCCATAGAATTAGAGTCTAAAACACCCTGCATTTCAGATGGGGAATCAATCTGCCTAGATACCTCAAAATCCTGAGACAACGATTCACTGAGAACTGACATTTTTTTTTCTTTCTTTTTTTGATTATTAGCTGCCACTCGAAGGAAGAGACTAGGTAAATTACCAGCACATGAAATATTGAGATAGACAATGAAGCACTTTGTTTAGACTAAATTTGTAACACTTTTAGCATATGGTTAATACTGTTGCCCATTTGGAATTTGACACTTGAATGACAGATAAACTCAAATTGTACCAGCGCTTGTGGTTTATAAATGTCATTGACCTTATAGTAAGTGTAGAACAGGACGTTACAATCAGTTAACTTTGTCCTTACTCAATGTCTTTCTCACGGTCCTGAGCAACTGTAAGCTTTCATTTCGTAGCAATCAGTCTTTTTATGGCATTGTGGAACTGTCCATTTGCCAGAGGACTTATTTTAAATTTCAGTAATGTACAGTCTGACCTGAAATGGATGCTGTCGGCTGAAGTAGACTACAGGAGATGAGGCAGGACTACACACTGAAGACCTGAAGTTCACCACAGGATATGAAACAGCACCGCACACTGAAGACCTGAAGTTCACCACAGGATATGAAACAGCACCACACACTGAAGACCTGAAGTTCACCACAGGATATGAAGCAGCACCGCACACTGAAGACCTGAAGTTCACCACAGGATATGAAGCAGCACCGCACACTGAAGACCTGAAGTTCACCACAGGATATGAAGCAGCACCGCACACTGAAGACCTGAAGTTCACCACAGGATATGAAGCAGAGCCGCACACTGGAGTTCACCACAGGATGTGAAGCAGAGCCGCACACTGAAGACCTCTGGATTATGGAGTTAGGCCACGTTTTCACTGTAGATACACTGGTCATAAATGAGTCCACGCTTCATACTGATGTTCACAATCACATTTAATCTTCTCTGAAGTATTCATGAAACACCGTGAAAACTAGAAGATAAACAAAATAGTTTCAAGCACTCAAAGCAACATTCATATATATTTATGCATACCAATACAATATGTCTCACATTATCTTGTAAACTAAGTTTAACAATGCTTAATAAGATAATTATTACCGTGTTCGCCTTGTAGACCAGCTGTAGAATACTAAACGGGAGCTTAAAAGTTCGCTGTTCTCACCCTCTCTCTTCTCACCCGCGCTCCTCTCAATACTTCCGGGATTAACATGTGACCATCAATAAACAACTTTTCTCTTCGTCATAAATTTTAACAAGAGCAATGTAAAAACAGCTTTAAGTCACACTATTACCCATTATTACCGTAAACAAGACACATTACAAATTACATTACAAAATGACTTTATCGTCTTACAAGGTTGCGCATGAACAACTTCCGGTGTAGTCATGGAAACGCGTATACACTGGACTCAGCGTCAGCTACAGGTAAAAAGGACAGTTATCTATTTTTGTGCCCACTTTAAAACAAACACAGAGATAGAGTAGTTAAGTAAGATTACATTTATTTATATGAGTTGAAAACATTTATTTTAATTAATTGTTGAGAGAGAGAGAGAGAGAGAGAGAGAGAGAGAGGAGAGAGAGAGAGAGAGAGAGAGAGAGAGAGAGAGAGAGAGAGAGAGAGAGAGAGAGAGAGAGAGTGTGAATGATCTGCATCTGTGCAGTGTCTCTCTACACTAACAATGAAGCTGCAAGTTTAATTACTTCAAAAATAGCAATGTTACCCCCTCATTGCTGAGAAATATAATGAAGCGATTTAGTGATTTAGTAGCGAAGCTACCATAGTGTAATGATTTAACTGAACGTACATGCTGTCTCCTGTGGTGGAAAATTTAAACTGAATATTAAGCTAAACGTGTTTTACCATTTGACCTTATTTGACATGCTAAATCTCTGAAACAATGTTCTAAGACATTCTGTATTTTAGGTGAATGTGTGTGTGTGTCGAACCCATGATGTGTGTATAAATAACAAATATGGGAAATGAGACTAGACAGGGATGATTAAGTTAGAACTTGTGATCAATGAAGTAATGGTTAAAACTACCCAGTAACAGAAGAAGACTGAAAATGAATAACCAATCCAATTAATGTCATTATGCCATACCCCCTATTGTATAAAAACTGTTGTTTCCGTGTTTTCGGTGGGATTCTCAATGGAAATTGTCTGAGAGATCCACCGGCCTTGTTTTTACTTGGGAGATTCTCTGAGTATTGCTCGAGATTCCTGGCCGTAATAATTAAAAACATTGAAAGGACATTTACTGAAGTCTGTCTGTCATTTAAGCTGCGCAGCGATAGAACAAGTAAGTTAGAATTATCAACTCGGCAGTAGTCGTCTGGAGACACGGAGTATAGGATTTTAGACTCGGCAGTAGTCGTCTGGAGACACGGAGTATAGTTAGGGACAAAAAGGCTGTAGTCGTCTGGAGACACGCCGAAGGATGAACGTAGACGTGCTAGCGTATAGGTTATACTAGAGTAGTTAGTCTTAGGGAGACAAATCTAAAATAGTTAGGTTTGAGGATGAAAAATCCATCACACTCCTTATATCCCTGTGTTGTCTTCTATGTTACACTCTAAACTATCATTAGACTAGACCATCAAACAGTCAACAGGCCTGACATTTCCTCCAACAATAACATGTTTTTAGCCTCTTGTCGGTCTGATAAATTTTACAACTTTATATGCTCATTTATTATTATGTAATATCCATTTATAAACTTCTACAATCAGTCTCTCTGCATTCATGCTTGATTTTTAATATGCATGAGGACAAGTTTGGTCCAATAAGTTTTCTGTGTGGGGCAACCAGGACAAATAGAGTAAGCAAGCCACCAACAAAATTTAGTTTTGATCAGTTTAACTGTACGTATGCTGTTTCCTTATATCACTTTGTTAGCTATGTTTCCATCCACACGTTTTAATCCGAATTAAGTGATATCGAATGAAAAATGCCTTATGGAAACAGTAAAATTCGATTGAATTTCATGAATATCGACTCAAATGTAATGCGGTCGGTCTCATCAGATTTTATCTTGATCGATATTCGGCTTATGTGATTAACGCTGATGGAAACGTCATTATGGCGCGATCCATTTTGTCTAGCAAAACTTTGTTCACAAATGTTGGCTTGAATGTTGTGCAATTCAGTGTGAAAATGAATGGAAAATGTCTCAAATCAATTCGATATACCAATTTGATCGCAAAACAGCATGTGACGTCATTATCCACAGGTTTTTATTCGCTTTAAAGCCGTTGGATGGAAACACACTTTCACCAGCTTTATTCGCATGAGTTTTTTTTACCGAACTTCAGATAATTCGATTGACAAGTGGATGAAAACTTGGCTGTTGTCTGCTCTGTAACACTCCAAACTATCAATAGACTTCCAAACACAGTCAACAGGCCTTCAACAATAACATGTTTTTAGCCTCTCGTCGCTCTGATAAACTCCACCACTGTTCTTCTCAGTAGAGCTATCATTCTTCAGCCAGAGAGAGAGAAAGAGAAAGAATCATCAGCTTTTAGATACTGTGATAAGAATCAGGAGCATGTTTCTCTTTCAGCTTCTCTGAGCGTGACGCCGAGGGCAGATCGCAACTCTCCACAGGTGACAGAGAGTAAGTTCACAGAGCTGCCACAAGACGCCTACAGTGGATCACTGTCTCGCCTCTAAAAATGTGATTTGAGATAATGACCTGCCAGTCAAAGAGTTGGACAGGTAAAATAAAAGGTAAGGAAGAAATAGATGAGTCCTACAAAGAGAGAGGAAGGCAGGGGGAGACAAAGAAAGATATTCATTGAAATAGATAATTGGGGCCTGAAAATTGGGACAGCAATTCACTGTGAGACTCATTGAGTCCTGCTGGTACTTGAGAATGAGTTCTTCAGGGAATAAAATAGACGTAATTTAGACGTAAAACAAAATCCAGGGCTAAGATTACAGGCCCAAGAAATTTTAACCGAACGCAAAAAAAACGGTGTGTGAAAAGAAACAATCACTCATAACACACATCCAATCAAAGTGCCTCTGGGAACGTTATTTTTTAATGTTCTCTGAAAAACTGGGTGTTCAGTCTTAAGCGGATGTCTCAGGGCACTGACTAGTCTATAGCAACTGGAGCTTCTAATGACAGCTGCATTAGTGCAAACACTTTATCAACTGGCGATTGGCTCTTTTATTTAGAAGTTGGGACTTATTCCACAATAATACCATCTTCGTATACCTAATGTATTTGCATCCAGTCGGAAACGATTCTCTTTGTTTGAGCAGTCTCTTGGTCTTCGCAGTCGAAGACCACACATACCTTGTATTTTTATGACTTCTGTGATGGTTAACCACCAGACGATATGCTTTTTTAATTTTAGAAACCCTCTAAAAAACCTCTAGAAACCCTTACAAAAAAATAAATATCCTTCATTTCATTTTCATTTTTTCAAAGTTCAAGCAAATTAGGCATACTTTATGTGGTAAGTATACTAATATCAATGTACAAGTAGTATACTACTTGGTGTAAGTGTACTATTTCAACCCAATCTCACAGTAATTCGTACGAATTCTACGAGGTGGCTAATTCGTACGAATTCAAACGACCTCACTCGTACAAATTAGTAAGATTTTTGCTAAATCGTACATATTTTACGAGTTGCCCGATTCGTATGAATTCGTACGAATGACCTACCCCTGACCCCGCCCCTAAACCTACCTGTTATGTCTGAAAACGTTCAGTATTGTTTTCCTGTTGGACTCTGTTTTGTGATGCACTGCGAGTGACAGGTTACGGTGCCTTTAAGGCTTACGGCAGTGATTTACGGCAATGGTCAAGAAATGTAATGTTTGCGTCAGTTCAGTAAAACGCAACATGAACGGAGCTACACGGTGTGGTTATTGAGTCTTTCACAAACACAACAATTGGCGAACGAGGATGTCTGAACTCGTCTTACCACCACCACCACCTTTCCTACCTGTTCCCGGTGATCCAGCTGTTCCTTGGGATCGCTGGCTGACGTCGTTCGAGGATTATCTGCTAGCTTTGGGACACTCGGACCTAGCGGAGGCGAGGAAGTGCGCGCTCCTGCGCCATTGTCTCGGGCAGGAGGGACAGCGAATCTTCGCCACGCTCACCTTATCGGATGATAAGTACGTCACAGCCACGACCGCCTTGAAGGCCCACTTCAGCTCCGGAAGAAGCCGGCGGATGCACCGTTTTGAGTTTCGTCAGAGAACGCAAAAGCCGGGTGAGACCGTTGTCCACTATGTATCAGCATTACGTGAGTTGGCTAGACTTTGTGATTTTGGGGCTTTGGAGGATGGACTTATAGTTGACCAGTTAATAGAAAAAACTTCATGTAACCAACTGAGGGAGAGACTTTTACTAGAGCCTGACTCCACAACACTAGCGGATGCTTTAGTAATTGGAAAGCAGTTGGAAACGGCCCTTATGGAGGCGCGCAAGTTCGGCCGCGCTGCGCACGAGCCTGTGACATCATCACCACCGTTAGTTCAGCACACAGAGACTGCAGAGGCGGCTGATTGGGTGAGTGACCGTTTGGATGTGCAGAGAGTGGACAGGGGGCCCAGGGAGAGTGGGCACAAGAGCTGTAGCAACTGTGGCTCCTCTAAACATGCAACCAGAGATCAGTCATGCCCTGCCCAGGGAAAACGTTGTCGTAACTGCAACAAATTGAACCATTTTGCACGCTGCTGTCGCTCTTCCCCTGCTTGCCATGATACTGCGGCTGTCCCCATAAACACTGTACAGACCTCACAGCCTTCGTTCAAGCTCTGCACATGCCGTGTGGGCACAGCTCTCATTCCACTCCTCGTGGACACAGGGGCGAAAGTGTCAATCCTGAACAAATGCACCTATGATCGCTTTTTCAGTCGCGTGCCTCTGGAAGCAGCGACTAAACCCCTGTTAGGCTACGGCCATTCTCCCATCTCCACTCTGGGTGTGGCCCGCCTGCCCGTCAGGTATGATCAACAATGTGCGCCTGACACCATGTTCTGCATCACCCGGAAGGGAGCTAACATTATGGGCCTAGACTTGTTCCTTGCCCTGGGTTTTAGTGTGAGTGATGCTAGGGGCCTGCATGTCCTACAAGTTGCCACCTCCTGGCCTGACCGCTACCCACAACTGTTCAACGGGCTGGGCCGCATGACTGGTTTTGTACACCAGCCCACTGTAAACCCATCAGTCCGCCCTGTTATCCAGCCCCTACGCCGCATTCCCCTGGCCCTCCGTGACGCGGTGGAGGCCGAACTGCATCGCCTGGTGGAGGCGGACGTCATAAAGCCGGTCGACGCCTCGCCGTGGGTGTCTAACCTGGTGATAGCCAAGAAAAGGGGGGGCGGACTGCGGCTCTGTGTCGACCTCACAGATGTCAACAAAGCCATCATCCCGGATAAGTATCCCCTACCTACGGCTGAGGAGCTTACTAGCCATTTCCACGGCTCCACTGTTTTCAGTAAGATGGACTTACGACACGGCTACCTCCAGGTCCCTCTGGCACCGGCCAGCATGGATCTCACGGCGTTTGTCACGCACGTGGGGGTTTTCAAGTTTAAACGTATGGCATTTGGTCTTTCATCAGCCCCGAGCTGTTTTCAGAAGATAATGTCACTCATACTGGCTGGTATCCAGGGTGTCTCCATCTACCTGGATGACGTGGTGGTGCATGCGCCCTCCACCGCATTGCATGACGATCGCCTGGAGCAGGTCTTTCAGCGTTTCGAACAGCATGGGGTCACACTGAACTCTGAGAAATGCATGTTCGGGGTTGAGGAGGTCGAGTTCCTGGGCTTCAGGCTTTCGAAGGAGGGCATCGCCCCAATAATGTCCCACACAGAGGCCATTCTGTCCCTGCCAGACCCGCATTCACCATCCCAACTGTCTTCCTTCCTGGGGATGGCCGCTTACTACCTCAGATTCATGCCACACTACTCTGACTCAACGGCCCCCCTCCGCCAGCTTCTCAGGAAGGATGTTCCATGGGACTGGACCCCGGCCTGCCACGAAGCCGTGTGCATCATCAAACGGCAGCTCACGTCCCCAGCAGTGGCTCTAGGTTGGCAGCCCAGGCCAAGAGCTAACCGGTTGGGGAGTAATCCACCAGCACCGCCCGACGCAGCTTCACGGCCAGCACGCCCTCAGAGAATGAGGGTCCCGCCCGTCTGGCATGGGGACTATGTGACAGGGTGATTGTGACACTGGGGAATGGGGGCTGAATGTTATGTTTCAGTTTCCAGGGGGGGGAGAAAATGTTATGTCTGAAAACGTTCAGTATTGTTTTCCTGTTGGACTCTGTTTTGTGATGCACTGCGAGTGACAGGTTACGGTGCCTTTAAGGCTTACGGCAGTGATTTACGGCAATGGTCAAGAAATGTAATGTTTGCGTCAGTTCAGTAAAACGCAACATGAACGGAGCTACACGGTGTGGTTATTGAGTCTTTCACAAACACAACACTACCCATCACGTGGGTTTAGACAAATCGTACGAATTCGCACGAGTTGGGTCGTACAAATTCATACGAATTAGCCACCTTTTAATCACTCGTACGAATTCGTACGAATTGGTCGTGAGCGTTGAAATAGTACACTTACACCAAGTGGTATACTACTTGTACATTGATATTAGTATACTTACCACATAAAGTATGCCTAATTTGCTTGAACTTTATTTAAGTATACTTAAAATGAAAATGAAATGAAGGATATTTATTTTTTTGTAAGGGTTTCTAGAGCCCTGCAAGTGTAGAAAGCCACAAAGGGAAAGTCATTTAAAATAAGAGTTTTGAGTGTGGTTTAAACCTGAAAGAAAAGGTCAGATAATCAAAAATATCTATAGATATTACTCTCAGCGTGTGTGAACACACAGCAGTTGATTTGACATGTCTGCGCAGAAAAGATTTTCTTTTATGGTTTTTCCACATGCATTATTTAATCAATATTGCAGATTGTACTTGTACTGTGAGGGAGAACTCACAGAAGCACACTGTATGTGGCATTCCTGCTTAATCTGTGTGGCACAATGATGTGTTCCAGAGCAAAGTCCTGTAACCAGTGTGTACGTCAGTGAATCATCATAAATGATGTAGCTCAAAGGTTTGGATAGAGCTCCTGTAACGTGACTTTCCATCACAATATTTCCTAGCTGTGGTAATACATTCATGGTCAGGCATGTCCCTGAGTATCAAGCCCCCCTTTAACAAAGCCATGTTCTAGAAAGTCAGGTCCTGTTCCTTTTGGCATTTTGATATTTAACAGCTAAATATCAGCTAGTAATGAAAAGGTGAAAATTGTTGCCCCAGCAACCTGGAGCTGAACCACACAGGCAAGATTTTATCATTTAATGCACTGAGAGCAGAACAAACCTCTGACCTTCTATGAAAATTATAATTTGATACACAAATATGACTGCCAAACCAGTTGTCCTTTCGTTCATATGTTCATTTGTTCATTTGTTTGTTCGTTCGTTCATTCATTCGTTCATTCTTTCGTTCGTTCGTTCGTTCGTTCGTTCGTTCGTTCGTTCGTTCGTTCGTTCGTTCGTTCGTTCGTTCGTTCGTTCATTCATTCATTCATTCATTCATTCCTTTAGCTGGTCATTTTCCTCCTGCACATGTTTTATGGAATATTGCAGTATTTATGAATTATTTATCTTTTTATTCATGTCCACTCATTATCTTCAAATAAAAGAACTTCCCCTCCCTCTCTTGTATCTCACTCATATAGCATAGCAATCTACAACCCCAAATCAGAAAAAGTTAGGACATTTAAGTAATATGCAATAAAATCAAGAATCTGTTATTTGTTCATTTTTTTTTAACCTTTTTTAACTGACAAAAGTACAAAGAAAAGTTTTCCAATGTTTTCACTGACCAACATAATTGTATTTTGTAAATATGAACAAATTTTGATTTTGATGGCTGCAACTCACCCCAAAAAAGTTGGGACAGAGACATGTTTACCACTGTGTCACATCACCTTTCCTTTTAATGATACTTTTTAATCATTTGGGAGTTGAGGATACTAATTGTTGGAGTTTTGCTAGTGGAATATTTGCCCAATCTTGTCTGATACAAGACAGCCGCTCAACAGTCTGTGGTCATCATTGCCTGATTCTCCTTTTCATGATGGGTCATACATTTTTCATAAGAGACATATCTGGACTGCAGTAAACAGGCAGGCACATCCCTTCTATGGTGTAGAGTGTCTAGAAACCACTCATTTGTAGCACGTGCAGAATAAGGCCTGGCATTGTCTTGCTTCCCAGGAAAGATGTCATTTTGATGGCAGTTTATGTCTCTGTACAATCTAAATATATGCCTCCATGTCAATGGTACCTTCACAATAATGCAAGTTACCCATACCGTTTGCAATGATGCACCTCAATAGACCTTATTCACGTCAGCGCCATCTTTGATATTTAATGAGAATGAAAGCGAGGCTGTGAGGGATATACATGCATCTCTTCAATGGGCTGTACTGTTATTTAATGTGTTTTCGGATTATTCTGCTCATGAAACACTGGAAAAATATCTTTCCAAGAAATTTCAGTTGACAAAAAACTCTCGACAATATAAGCTGTGGAAAATTGTAAGTAATCTAGGAACTTTATTCAGCTTTTTACAGCGGATGCCATTGGAAACACGGTAAGTCTATCCCTCACGGCCTCACTTTCATACCTGTCATGGCGCTGCTCTGAATAAGGTCATTACCAGGACAGATGCTTGCTTTTGCACCTGTCACTGGTGAAAGTCTGGTTGGTCCCTTTCGTCTTTGGGACTGAAAACTCGATGTCCATTTTCTTCCAAAAACAAGCTGAAACATGGACTCATCTCACCGCAGCACACATTTCCACTTCTAGACCATCTGAGATGAGCTTGGGCCCAGAGAACTCGCCGGCATTTCCACATAGCACTGAAGTAAAGCTTTCTCCTTGCGTAACAGAGATTCAAGTGGCATTTCTTGATGCAGCGTGAGACTGTGTTCAGTGAAAATTGTTTTCCAAATTACTCCTGCGCACATGTGACTGTATTTGACAGAGTAGCATGATGGTATCTTGTGCAATGCCATTTGAGGGCTCAAAGGTCACGCACATTCAACAGAGGTCTGCTGCCTTGCCCTACAGAGACTGAGATTTCAGAGACAATATTATGTATGGAAGATGATGAAAGGCATAAATGCTTTGCAATATTGCATTGAGAAATGTGATTTTTTAATTGTTTGACAATTCTCTCAAGATATTTGGCACAAAGTGATGAGCCATGACCCATCTTTGCTTAAAAAAGACTGAGAAGCACTTTTACACCCAAACATGATACCCTCAACTATTACCAATGCACCTGCTCATTGTGGACTGTTTCAAAAGAGTTGGATAATCTAATTTGGATAATCTTTAAAAGTTTTATTTGGTCCCTGTCTCAACTTTTTCGGGGTGCGTTGCAGCCATCAAAATTTGTTCATATTTACAAAATACAATTATGTTGGTCAGTGAAAACATTGAAAAACGTTTCTTTGTACATTTGTCAGCTAATAAAAGGTTAAATAGAATGAACAAATCACAGATTCTTGATTTTATTGCATTTTACAAAATGTCCCAACTTTTTCTGATTTGGGGTTGTACAATGATACAACAATCCAGTAAATTCCTGGTGGACAAAAAAGCTGTTTCACTCTGATATATATGGAGCCCCTAAAGGGTCATGGTGGTGGAAAAAATATGGGATGGGACGTTCTCTCGCAAAACTTGTTGTGAGTTCAGACAGACACTACTTGTTTAATGACCCGCTGGCAGTGTTTCATACAGCTCCGTACGGCAATATGTTCACAGATTCGAATTTGAATCAATAACTCATGAGATAAACGATGTTAAAACACAAATGACACCTCTTTCTAATCATAGTAACATAGACAATGAGCTACAACCTAATTTTCGTTGTAATGTAACCAGCAGGAGAGCAGTGATGTGTCAACTATATTTGGTGACACTACAGTAACACTAACTCTAATGTAGTAAAGCTTTTCAAGTTTTGCACATTGCAGACGGTCTCTTTGGACTTGTCTCTCAGCAGCCTGCTCATAGAGATCAATTTATATTATAAAGCTTGTTTTGAGGAAAATTGGGTTGTAGCTCATTGTCTACGTTACTATGATTGGAGAGAGGTGTAATTTGTGTTTCAACAACATTTAGCTCACGAGTTATTGATTCGGGAAGTTCGAATCTGTGAATATGTTGCCAACTTTACTGAACTCCTTGAGTTAAGCACTGACCATATTTCTTTATACTTAATAATAGACATAAAATAAAACTCTATGAACCGCTCCACTGTTAACGTACAGAGCTGTCTGAAACACTGCCAGTGAGACATTAAACCCAAAACAGGTTTTGCGAGAGAGCCCAAAGGTTTAGCGAAAGAACCCGGAAGTTTGGGAGAGAGCATAAAGTATCTCAGGGGAATGCAAGCTTTGGAAAAAAGATTTCTCCCATCCCATATTTGTTCCACCAGCATGTCTCTTTAGGGGCTCCATATACATCACAATAGGGAAGAAAACACCATTGAAGCAACATTGGTTGTCACAAATCATTTCCTTGTTTTGAACACATATTAAACTAATCTGGGTCGTATTTTCTTTTAATTTGCATAGGTTTGTTCTTGTTTTTCAATGGTGAGGCCATGTCATGCAACCTATTAAAATCCAAAATATATATTTATTTAATCCAAGTTATAAGGAATTCCAAGTTTTATTGGATGTCAACCACAAATTATGTAGGAAATGTTGTCTCCCCTCAAATTGCATTTTATTATTTGCATTTAGTAGGCTAATGTTTTTTTTGATAACACTTTATTTTACGACCCGGACCCGCAAACAACTGCGTAAGTAAACCAAAATTACGGTGTACGTTTCTGTAATTATAGCGTACTTCCGTGTAGGTACAGTATAAGGGAACAATATGTTAAGTTTTGGGTAATAAAGGGGTAACAAGCAGATATACAACCTGTAAATAACTTCGAAAGTAAATCGAAATTACGGTGTACGTTTCTGTAATTATAGTGTACCTCCGTGTAGGTATAAGGGAGCAATATGTTAAGTTTTGGGTAGGCTAATAAAGGGGTAACAAGCAGATATACAAGCAAATTATTTATAATGTAATTATTTTAAAACTAACAGGTACCTATTATGTTAATATATTCCAGGCAAAAATTGTATGTCTGTTGTATATAAAAGTTATCATCACATTTCTGGCAAAATATGTTCTTGTGCAATTTTACAGGGTAATTTTGACATCTGTGGGTTGAAACGTGTATGGCTGTATGTAAGCACAGTATGATAAAAAATGAATTTATTGGCTTTTCTTACTAGATTAATTAATGTTAAATCAACCCACAGATGCCAAAATTAAATGTAAAATTGCACAAGAACATATTTTGCCAGAAATGTGATGATAACTTTTACAACAGACGTACAATTTTTGCCTGGAATATATTAACATAATAGGTACCTGTTAAAATAATTACATTATAAATAATTTGCTTGCATAGCTTGTTGCCCCTTTATTACCTTATACCTACACGGAGGTACACTATGTTTACAGAAACGTACACCGTAATTTCAGTTTACTTACGAAGTTATTTACAGGTTGTATATCTGCTTGTTACCCCTTTATTACCCCAAACTTAACATATTGTTCCCCTATACCTACACGGAAGTACGCTATAATCACAGAAACGTACACCGTAATTTCGGTTTACTTACGCAGTTGTTTGCGGGTCGTAAAATAAAGCGTTAACTTTTTTTTTTCTCCTGCTGTCTGTGAATGTGTGAAATAGACCTGCAACACTTTGAGGTTGCAACCAACCAGTTGAAAACTACTGATCAATGGAATTGACATTTACATGACAAGTATTCATCTAGCAGAAATGTATTAATTCATATATTTGATTTAGTTATACTGAAATGCTAACAGGAGCCATAGTGTCTTGGTGGGTAGCACTGTAAGGTTTTTGGTCTGAGAATTATCTGTGTGGAGCTTGCATGTTCTCTCTGTGTTGGCGAGGGTTTCTTCTGGGTGCTCTGGTTTCCACTACAAGACATAGACATTCAGGACATGGAAATTGGAAACAGATACAATGCCTGTATGAGTGAATGTGTGTTATAGCCCTGTGATGTACTGTCCATCTGTCCAGGGTGTTTCTCCTACTGGGAAAGGCTCCAGCATTCAATTGACATAGGACATAGGTTTGGAAAATGGATGGAAATGCTAATATCAATTCTGTCTCTAAACAGGTGTCTTTGGAATTGGATTTAATAACTCTGTTTGTTATCACACACAACAGAAACCTGTCATTCAGTCAGACCTCCACTGTAATTGTTCTGCATGAGGCAAAACAGTCTTTTCTGTGAGCCTGTAGTTTGTGCAGCAGGTACAATAGATCAATGCTGTCAGAGCAGTTGTCCAGAGGGACTGCTGACTCTGTCAGATTTGCTGCCTGTAGGGCTGCAGAAATTTCAACACACACAATCTCACTCCTTCCAGGAAAGATGTGCCTCAATCCACACACACACACACACACACACACACACACACACACACACACACACACACACACACACACACACACACACACACACACACACACACACACACACACACACACACACACACACACACACACACACACACACACACACACACACACACACACACACACAGAGACTATAGAACAGGTACGATCTGGTCCAGTCCGGGCATGTTCTTAGGTCATTATTCCTGAACAAGCTGTGTCTTGAGATCCAGACAGAACCTCACCCCTTACACAAACATGCATGAACTATGTGTTTGGTTATGCTTTTTCGGTTTAAACAGATATTTTACAGATCTTCAGATAATTGGAACATCTTCAGATAATTGGACACAGGTTAATTCGTAAATAATTAAGTGTTGATCGGTTGACGTTATGGATTCCAGAGGAGAGCAACAACACAGACTTATGTAACGGCCCCTTTTTTTTAAGGATCATCTTTTATCATTACCACATACAGCATAAAGTACAATCAGATGGTTTATATTTGATTTATATAATGATTTTATGATTCAAATCTTAGGTAACACTTTATTTTGATGTTTCCTTTTGAACATTATGTTGACTATAAGTAACTTTGCAACTTTATGTCAACTAGCTCTCATTAGAGTATTAGTAGTCTACTGCAGTTTTTTACAGTCGCTAGGACCCATTTTTCAATACTTAAGTCACTTTTTCAAAACTCTTCACACAGTTCTCCTAACCAACTTTCAGCTCGGCACAGCAGTTCATTTCACATTCAAAATGCACTAAAAATACCAAATCACTTCATACATATCTCAAATCAACACATTCTTCCAGAACACTAGCAAAGGTTGACAGCCAACAAACACACTTTATCACCCACAAAACAATAACATAAAAAACACTAACAACAGGTAACTTTATACAATGTTTTCCTATGTAAATGCTTTCTTTCTTCTACCTCTCTACTGTTTAGAATTCACTGCAATATATGTTACTAGAATGAATCAGACATCATGCAGTTATTATATTTTATGTTTTTGGAGTAATTCCAAAGTACAACAATTTGTATACACACAATCCACCGATACAGATACAATAGGAATCAGCTGTGGTTGGTCCAATTGTTTTTATACCATTTAGTAATTTTTAGATTCTAAATATATTTCATTACAATACTGTAGAAATGTGGCAAAATGCTGTCTTATAATTATTCAGTTTTGTATTATGTTATTGTTTTGAACATAAGTTTAACAGTTTTGAAAACAGTATGTAAGCATGTGCAAATTGGCCTGTAGGTACACAGAGTTTTGGCGGTTGTTGTGTCGAAGTGAGAAAAGAATTAATGTAATTTGAAAGATGTAGTCATTGAATGCATTTGAGCTGTGTTCGCGTCATTTTAATGACGATTCCTTTACAAACATAAATGCTTTCAAGTGTGGATTCGCGAGCCGGTTGATACGGAAGCAAGGTTCAGTACCAAGTTTATTTGGATCAGCTTCCTCCTCCGAATCACAACCTGTAAGTATTATTAATAATTGTTGCTTTTATGGGTTTTGTAGCATGCTCAATAAGTATGTGTGCGTGTTGTGTAAGTTACGCTCAGCGCAGCTTCTAGGTCTTAGGGTGTACTCACACTAGGCACGGTTGCCATGAACCGGGCCCGAGTACGATTGTCCCCCCTCCCCACTCCCCCTCTGGCCTGTACTCACACAGAGGGTTTCAGCATTCGTGCCGGAGCACGCTTATGTCATTATGGTGCGACGGTTTCGGGATAAACAAGAAGAGCGGCGCTCTCAAAACACAATGGAGTCCATCGCTGTTCTGTGCTCCAGCACGGTTAGCGCTCACACTGCATGCGAACCGCGCCCGAGTCCAACTGAACCGTGCTCTGGCCCACCTCTTCCAAGCGGGCCAGGGCCGTCTAATCGAGCCGCGCCCGGGCACGGTTCGCAGCACTCACACTAGTCAAACGAACCGCGCTTTGATGGTCAAACGCACTCGGGCACGGTTCAAACTGCTAGTGTGAGTACACCCTTAGTCTCTAGGCATAGCTTCTAGGTTCAGATTTCACATCTGAAATATGTGAAATATTTGTCGTTTTATTGGAGTTGTCATAAAGAATAGAGCGTATTGTAGTACTGCAGTGCTTTATCAATATGTTTATTCGTTGGGCTAACGCAAACAATAACTGACTGGGTCATCTGACCAATCACCGTAGATTAGCGTCACGCAAAGGAGGGGTTTGGAAAAATGAGTCGTTGAACGAATCATTTGGGAGTCGGTGAGCAAATCAGGTAAAAATAAATGCATATTATAAGACAACAAATGTGTTTTTTGTCATTGCATGCATGTAAAACTGTTGTTGGGGACTCCCAGAACATTATTAGGAACATTTTAAATGCCATAATAGGTGCCCTTTAATATCTGCTAACTCTTTATTGTGATGGTCCCCAACAGACATTATACTGACTATAGGCAACTTTGCAAGTACATGTCAACTTATTCTAACCCTAACCCTAGCAGTCTACTAATACTATATTAATACTCTATTAAGAGTTATTAGACATGTAGGTGCAACGTTATTTACAGTCAACAGAATGTTAAAGGCACCATCAAAATAAAGTGTAACCATATCTTGTATTTACATTCAAAAGAATGTTGCATGGAAATTTGATTTTCCAGTAGAGCAGAAGCAAAAAGCAAATCTACATTTTAAAGTGAGCCTTTCAGAGGTAATACAAAATATATTGTAAATGTAATGAACCCAAGTGACTGCTGAACTGCTATTCTTCAATAGAAGACTTTTATATAACACAAGCTGTCTAAATTTCTCATCCAAAGTGTGTATGTAACTAGTTTAGTGTCAGTCTGGCAGCAGTAAACCCTGGGCCACCTAAAGCAATATTAATGTGATTTTATATTTCCAGACACTTCAGACACACAGACTAAATCACAGCTAATTGTACTTTCAAGAAATTTAGAGTCAAAATAAAACCCTCTCAGTCAATTTGCTTTTGATTGTTCCAATGTTATTTAATCAGACTATTCAATTCAATAAAGGACTTCACGGTTTGGAGGTCAGCTAGTCCTTAAATCATTTCCTCATACTAAGAAGCTGCTTTTAACTGTGTATATGCACTATTAATCTTTTTTTATGTGTTTTGATGTTTGAGTTGTTTGATTTATTAAAGTTTAAAATTAACAGTCCTGATTCTCTGAGAGCACAAATTATTGATTACAGTAATAGTAAGAGCGAGTAGCTTTGAGAAGACATAGAAACTTGAATAGTCAAGAACCTTAAAATTTCTGTTTCAGATTTTATGACCTACAATATTTTCGGCTCAAATATAACCAACCTAAGTCTGGAATGGTAACACCAAAATTGAGATATTTTAAAAATATTTGGTACAGCAGTAATGAAATATGGAGGAAATTGCATTTGTCCCTTTTTATATATATATCCTGTTGGTAGTGTATTTGGCTTCCATGGCAATAATTTAGTCTGAGAAAACATGACAGTGATCTTTTGATTGACAATCAAAGGCAGACTGTTTATGTTTCTTCTGAGAACACTTTGATCTGCTCCTATAAAAAACACATTGCTATGCGAGCCATCATCACATGGCCAGAGGCGAAGATATTAGCGCAAATCATCTGTTGCTCCCTCACAGACTTCAACTTGACCAACAAAAGCAGCAGGGCTTTTATGTTTGCATGGAAAACAGGGCAGATGAAAATGCCAAAGGTGTTGAAAAGCATCTCATGTACTTTTTAAAATTATATTTCATGGCGGTTAATGTATTCCTTCCTGAAGTCCTGTGCCCGGTTGCATAAAGCACCTTAAGTGTAATTTTCCCTTAAGGTCGCCCTTATGTTTCCCTTAAACCTAAGGGTGTTGCAGAAAAATACCCTTAAGTGTTACTTAACGGTTTTTTTTAAGTGAAACGTCATAAACACTTAGAATTTCCCTTAAATGCTGGTTTTTCACTTAAGTAATCGTTAAGTGTTGCATAAAACCCCTTAACGGTAATTTCCCTAAGTATAACTTTGATCTGTATAAGGTTTGTGTTTGGAGCTCCGTCGATTTGATTCATTAATCCTTGATTTTCTTCTTTACCACTCAATTATAAACAGGCACTTTCTATTTTTATATCATGTGAACTTATCCTCGATACTATTCCTTATAAAAAACAATCGGATTGCTTTGATATCGCTACTTAGATCCAACTTTCCGAATCTCGGCTACTAGCCTTTAGCCCGCTAGCATTTCACGCGTGGCCTCGTGCCTATTCGAGCGTCGTCTCATCTTTTACACCCGTTTCTCTGAAAGCTTCTCTGAAAGTACAGACACACGTTGATTGTGCTTAGAGCCTGCATCAACGGGGCATAAGCACATGCGCGTGCGGTCTGTGTTTGTGTTTGGAGCTCCGTCGAATTGATTCATTAATCCTTGATTTTCTTCTTTACCACTCAATTATAAACAGGCACTTTCTATTTTTATATCATGTGAACTTATCCTCGATACTATTCCTTATAAAAAAAACAAAAAACAATCGGATTGCTTTACTGATTACTATTACTACTAATTTACTGTTCATCTGTTATAATGGCGAACATATCGGATGTGTGTCTAACGTTACCTCTGAGTGCAGGTGAGGACACATTCGAGCTGATTTCGGTACGATTGGAGCTGGAGTCGGTGGAGAAGCAGATTCGTGTTCTGCTGGAGAAGCAAGCCGAGCTGCGAGATCGGCAATCAGCGCTTGAAACATCACGCGCCGATGCTCACAAGTCAGTGGTTAGTAACTTTGTGACTTTGACTCCGACTTCGTCTACTCCGTGCGTTTCTCTGCCCAGGAGGACGCGATCATCTCTGCCTTCAATCACTCCTGCACCCTGGGTCACGACACGAGCCAGGACCAGAGCAAGAACCTCTCCGCCCCTCCCGGTCTTCGAGATCTCCACCCGGAACCGCTTCTCCCCTCTTCGCGAGTCGGAACGCGACGACGCCGTGATCATCGGCACTTCCATGGTCCGCCATGTCCGTGCTACCTCGGGTAAAGGTAAGGTGCGCACTCACTGCTTTCCTGGTGCTCGTGTTCTTGATGTCGCTGCGCAGGTTCCCGAGATCCTGAACGGTGACGAGCGCGTCGGAGCTGTCGTGCTGCACGCGGGGACGAATGACATCAGGCTGCGGCAGACGGAGGTTCTGAAGAAGGACTACAGGAGCCTGATCGAGACGGTACGCAGCACATCGCCTAGAGCAACGATCGTCGTGTCTGGACCGCTTCCCACGTACCGACTTGGACAAGAAAGGTTTAGTAGATTATTTGCTTTAAATGAATGGTTAATGTCATGGTGTAATGAACAGAAACTGCTCTTTGTAAATAATTGGAATCTGTTTTGGGAGCGACCTAGGCTCTTCCGTCCTGATGGTCTGCACCCCAGCAGAGTCGGAGCGGCTGTTCTGTCGGACAACATCTCCAAGACGCTACACACCATCTGACTAGTAAGTCAAAGTCCAAATCATAGTCTTTGCTGTCCCAACTTAATTGATATAAGTACCAATGTAGAACATTATATAGAAACTGTGTCTATTCCTCGCTTAGTGAAGCCAAACAACAAATCTACTGTAAGATCTAGCAAGAATATTATTGTAATTAAACCAGAAAATCTAAATATCAGTGAACAAAAACAATTTCTAAAGCTAGGTCTTCTAAACATTAGATCGCTCACACCTAAGGCGGTTATTGTAAATGAAATGGTCACAGATAATAATTTCGATGTTCTGTGCCTTACTGAAACCTGGCTTAAACCAAATGATTATTTCGGTCTAAATGAGTCTACTCCACCAGGATACTGTTATAAGCATGAGCCCCGTCTGATCGGTCGTGGCGGCGGTGTTGCAACAATCTATAGAGATATTCTTAATGTTACTCAGAAAACTTGTCATAGGTTTAATTCGTTTGAAGTACTTGTGCTAAATGTTACGCTCTTAGATGTAAGAAAGAAATCCTTATTATCTCTAGCCATGGCTACCGTATATAGACCTCCAGGGCCATATGCTGATTTCCTAAAAGATTTTGCAGACTTTCTCTCAGACCTATTGGTCAATGTCGATAAAGCAATAATTATTGGCGACTTTAACATACACGTAGATAATACAAATGATGCGTTAGGGGCTGCGTTTACAGATCTATTAAACTCTTTTGGGGTGAAGCAAAACGTCAGTGGTCCCACTCATCGTCTAAATCATACACTAGATTTAATTATTTCATATGGAACCGATCCAACCGATATAGATATTTATACCGCAAAGTGACGATCTCACTGATCATTACATGGTAACTTGCATAATACGCACTGCTGAAATTTGTCATGTTGCACCACGTTATAGACCAGGCAGAACAATCCTTCCAACCACTATAGATAGATTCTCAAATAGCTTACCTGATCTATCTCAGCTGCTCAGTGAACCCAAACAAACAGATGAACTAGAGGAAATGACTAGCAGTACGAGCAACATTTTCTCTAGTACACTAGATATTGTTGCACCAATTAGATTAAAAAAGGTTAGAGAGAAAACTAAAACACCATGGTACAACAGTGCTACGCATGCTATCAAGAGAGAAACTCGTAACTTAGAGCGTAAATGGAAACGAACTAATTTAGAGGTCTTCAGAATCGCGTGGAAAGACAGTATGTCACGTTATAAAAGGGCTCTAAAATCAGCCAGGGCTGAGCATATCCGCAAACTAATTGAAAATAACCAAAATAATCCAAGGTTTTTATTTAACACCGTGGCTAGACTAACAAATAATCAGACATCTCCAGAGCAAAATATTCCGTTACAATATAGTAGTAATGATTTTATGAATTACTTCAATGAGAAAATAGAAAGCATCCGAAACACAATTGTAAATGTACAATCCTCTATGGTGTCTTATGACTCTGCCTCAATTATGGCCCCTCTAGAACAACTACACCGCTTTACAACTATAGGACAGGAAGAACTAAATAAACTTATCATTGCATCTAAACCAACAACATGTTTATTAGATCCAATACCCACTAAACTACTTAAAGAAGTGTTACCTGTAGTGGAAGAGCCTCTTCTCAATATTATTAACTCGTCTTTATTTTTAGGTCACGTTCCAAAAATATTCAAGCTGGCAGTAATAAAACCTCTCATTAAGAAACCGCAATTAGATCCAAATAACCTAGCAAATTACAGACCCATCTCAAATCTTCCATTTATGTCTAAAATACTAGAAAAAATTGTGTCCGCTCAATTATACTCTTTCTTGCAAGAAAATGATAACTACGAAAAATTTCAGTCGGGATTCAGACCGCATCATAGCACAGAAACTGCGCTAGTTAAAATTACAAATGATTTACTCTTAGCCTCTGACCAAGGCTGTATCTCAATACTAGTTCTACTTGATCTTAGTGCTGCGTTCGACACTATAGATCATAAAATACTCTTAGATCGACTACAAAACTACACTGGTGTCCAGGGACAGGCATTAAGCTGGTTTAGATCGTACTTATCAGACCGTTACCATTTCGTCTGTTTAAATGGGGAAAAATCAAATATAACATCAGTAGACTATGGAGTGCCGCAAGGATCTGTCCTAGGCCCTCTGCTATTCTCAATATATATGCTGCCACTTGGTAATATTATAAGAAAACATGGAATTAATTTTCACTGTTATGCTGATGACACTCAATTATATATCTCATCACGACCAGATGAAAACACTAACTTATCTAACTTGACAGAGTGTCTAAAAGATATAAAATGCTGGATGACGTGTAATTTCCTGCTATTAATTCAGATAAAACGGAGGTATTACTTATTGGTCCAAAAAACTACCCACAAAATCCCTTACAATACAACTTTAATTTAGAAGGATGTCCTGTTACTTTATCCACTACAGTAAAAGATCTGGGTGTTATGCTAGACCGCAACTTGACTTTCGAAAATCATATATCATATGTTACAAGAACAGCCTTTTTCCACCTTAGAAACATTGCTAAGCTACGTAACATGCTATCTGTTTCAGATGCAGAAAAGTTAGTTCATGCATTCATGACCTCGAGACTAGATTACTGTAATGCTTTATTAGCTGGTTGTCCTGCATCCTCAATAAACAAGCTACAGTTAGTGCAAAATGCAGCCGCTAGAGTCCTTACTAGATCAAGAAAATATGATCATATAACACCAATTTTATCATCTCTACACTGGTTACCTATTAAGTTCCGTATCAATTACAAAGTATTACTATTGACTTATAAAGCTCTAAATGGTTTAGCTCCTGTGTATTTAACAGACCTTCTATCGCCCTACAATCCATCACGCTCTTTAAGATCACAAAATTCGAGGCTTCTGGTCGTTCCTAGGATATCTAAGTCTACTAAAGGAGGGAGGGCGTTCTCACATTTATCTCCTAAACTCTGGAATAGCCTTCCTGATATTGTTCGAGACTCAGACTCGCTGTCCCAGTTTAAAACTAGATTAAAGACGCATCTCTTTAACCAAGCATTCACTTAATGCTTACCTTTTATACTACTTCTGAATCAGTTCGAATGCATTAATATTATGAACATCAGCTATGCTAATTATTTCCCATCTGTCTTTCTGCTGTTATCTCGGGACGCTAGTCCCGAGGTAAATAGCGTTCGTCAGCTCCAGTTTGTATCCAGCCTCTCACGAAGACTTCAGATGCCCAACACCTGTGATGAGACGACTAAACGCCGGTGGAGAGACGACTAAACGCCTGTGAAGAGACGACTAAACACCGGCGATATGTTATGCCTAAATTTATACATGATTAACTAACTGTATTTTTCTTTGTACATTTCTGAAATGCACTTTCTGTAAAGCTGCTTTGAGACAATGTGTATTGTGAAAAGCGCTATACAAATAAACTTGAATTGAATTGAATTGAATATAACTTAAGGTTTGGAAATCGTAACCTTAAGAGTAACGCGGGCAAAAATAAGACTACATGGCTGAATTTATGGAACCAGCTGAAGATCATAGGGAATATAGGGAGAACCCTTTGGACCAATTTAGCTATGAAAAATTGTTGCAAGAATACCGATTTTGATCGACGCGCAATATCTGACATCGCTATCAAACTAGACAGCTGTCTGTCTTTCATTACACGCGACTCGCATGTAGACTATCACAACGTTAAAGTCCCGTGAACCAGAAGTTGCAAACGACTTTTCTCCAGTGCTGTGACGTATTTCCGAGAGAAACGGAATACTAAATGAGGCAAAATAGTGAGCGTGGCTTTTTTTTTCAACTAGCACCTGATTGGATCTAGAAAAATGCACCTCCTCGCCATCTCTCCTTTCACACGCCGTGTGCCTGTCTAATGTCAGTTGGAGGGGTGGTTACGGATGTTAAGCAGACACCCAAACCGTCAAGCCTACGTCATCGGGCGAGGTCCTCCAACGCAAAGGGGAGGGGCATTTTCAGAATTTGATTAAAGATTACGAAGCCAAAAAATTTTTTTTGTGTAAATTGACTTGCATGGATGAATTGTTCACCACAAAACGATCAATTTAGGCAAAGAAAGTAAGTATGGTCAATTTTGATTTCATGGGGACTTTAAGTCAGTGCGCGCACGGAGAGTATGTGGCCGACCCGTGCAGAAAAAAAATCACAGGAGAACGAGCTGATTCTTTGTTTTAAAAGGAATCATGACAGAAAAAACAGGTATGCTATGGAAATATATAGCTGTATTTCGAGACACAGAGCCAGAAGTGCATTCACAAAACCTAAACAAATGCCAAAGCATGAGACGGTGAACAACACAACATGCCGCCACTTTCGGAGCTAACACGGTGTTGCGTGAAAGCGTCACTGGACTGACACGTGATATTCCAACATGTTAGTGTTTTGCGTATCTATGGCAACAACAGACTTTTATAACGTGAATCCAGGATCGCTGTCGTGAAACACTTAAATGTTTCCCTTACCTAAGAGAACCGTTTAAGAGATTATATGCAACACCCTTAAGTTATTCTCTTAGGTAAGGGGAAATCGCCCCTTAGGTATCATACTTAAGGGAAAAACTTAAGGTGCTTTATGCAACCGGGCACTGGTACTTTTTGACTCTTTCTTGCTTCAATTCCCATTAGTGGCGAGTGTGTCAGTGTTCTTCTGGAAGACTCTTCCAGTGCTGGTGGTTCTACAGCACGAGTCTAGCGGTGATCGCAAGCTTCTGAGCTCTCAACTGCTGTTTTAACAGCATCATTTTTGTGTGTTTGTTGACGGTTAGTTAGAGGGCAAAGAAGTGAATGCTGCACTGTTTCAGTTCACTGTTCAGTGTTGCCACGGTCATTCCCCGGTGTGCTCCGGCACTGGTGACGGGTCCCATTAACTGAAAGAGTAACACATTTTCAAGAAGTCATTCCATCCATACGTTTCTGGATGCAGTTCCCTGTCCCCCTCTGACGGTCACAATGGTTGCATCACGTGTAAAAAGAAAAAAGAGAAAAGTATTTATATATGTATGCTCTCATTGTAAGAACATGACTATCGCGGTGTTGAGATCGAGACTCGCCTTCATGCGCCTTCATGCGCCTACTGCGCCGTGTGGGATGGGTGATCAGAGGATCGTAGGCTACGTTCACACAGCAGGCTGAAACGACCTAATTCCGATATTTTTGCCCCTATGCGACCTGTATCTGATCTTTTCATGACAGTCTGAACGACACAGATCCGTTCAAAATCTTTTCAAATGCGACCCAGGCCACTTGGGTATGTGGTCCAAATTCGATATGTATCCGATCTTTTGAAATGCGACCTCAACTGAACGGCCAGGTCAAATGTATCCGACCTGCACACCATTGATATGCGACAAACGTCATAATTCTGCGTTGAAGTAGGCGGGAATGAGAAGATAAACAAGTTAGCTATCGTACGATAGCACGCACCTGTAGCTACACTCCAACGCGCTGCACTGTTATAGTCCACCGCAGACGTGTCTCTTCCCGTGACAGAGTTAATCGAAGGCGCTTAGACATAATCGAAGGTGGATCTGGTCATTCGGGAGTTACTGATGAATTCTGTATTAGTGAAGCCACTCACATCAGTATCCCACCACTCCTGGCTGCGACTCCGCACCCACACGTTTCTCTGTACCGACGTTGCTACCACTGCTCCACAAAATGCCATGGCCAAAAACCTTGCTCTCCTCCTTCTTAATTTTTATTCATGTTTAGCTACTTCCGCAAACAACAAGTGATGTCGTTGACCGTTGAGTACTCTTCTGCGCATGCGGGTCCCTTCTGGGTCATTTCACGTTCACACAGGAGATCACAAAAGGTCCATTTAATTGGAAATGTGAACGGCCTTGCAAAAAAATAGAATTTTTAAAAAAAATCGGAATTGAGCATTAAAGGAGAACTCCGGGCAAGTTTTAAGTTAATCTTGATCGTTAGACCTTTGTGAGTACTGTCTATAGAAAAAAAAACGAACCGGATTGGTGCTTGCGAGCGAGCTGCGACTGCGAATGCCCAGAGCTCCCCCTCAGCTAAAACGGCAGCTCTGGGGGCATAACATAAAGAGTGTCTTTTGTGCCTCTTAACAGACACAAAATGCGATTAAAACGTCTGTCCAACAAGAACAGGACCCTTACCTGTGAACAAGATGCGTTTAGCAACTTAGCCATGGTATAAAATTCACCAAAATAGTGTTTTAGACGGCAAGCTGCAGTCTCGCGCTGAAGTCTCGCTCCTCCCACCTGGACACAATTTACCTATCCCTGCTACAACTGACTTCCCACGTGAGTCCAGGTGGGAGGAGCGAGACTTCAGCGCGAGACTGCAGCTTGCCGTCTAAAACAGTATTTAGGTGAATTTAAACCATGGCTAAGTTGCTACACGCATCTTGTTCACAGGTAAGGCCCCTGTTCATGTTGGACAGACATTTTAATTGCATTTTGTGTCTGTTAAGAGGCACAAAAACGCTCTTTATGTTATGCCCCCAGAGCTGCCGTTTTAGCTGAGTGAGAGCTCTGGGCATTCGCAGTCGCAGCTCCGCGTCGCAAGCACCAATCCGGTTCGTTTTTTTTCTATAGACAGTACTCACAAAGGTCTAACGATCAAGATTAACTTAAAAATTGCCCGGAGTTCTCCTTTAAGCCCCTGCAGTGTGAACGCAGCCATAGTGAGGCTTCCCCGTCCTGTAACCAATCCCTGTGGGCCCCTCACTCCTCTATCACAGCGCAGCCGGTGAAGCCCCCAGTAAGCGCGCTGGTCCCTCTGTAATGGACCGACCAGCTGGTTCATTCGGGGCACCTCCAGAGGACAGGGTGAGCTGACCTCTGGAAAGATGATTCGGCTGTGTTATCTCCCCCTGGGAGTGTAACGTTGCCTGAGCCAGATCCAGAAATGTCGGCCATGCTGAAACAGGCCGCCGAGGCAGTCGGGCTGGAGTGGAATCCTCCACCGTGTGTCGCCGAGGGCTCTGGACCAACTCCCCGGAGTCCAGCTGTACCTGACTCAAAAGAAAGAGCAAATTCCTCTATTCCTGGATCCCAAGAGGGCCAGACTGGCGGTGTGCGACCCTGTAAAAGCCTTGCACCCCTCAGCCCCCTCTTGTGTCGCCAGCCAGCACCTGGATGAGTTCGAGGACCTGGTCATCCGCCTTCTCACGCATCCCCTACAATCCAGTGAAGTCAGGTAATTGTTGCACTGCACACTCAGACCCCGCTTCGGGCCGCCCTCTTGCCTCTCGAGCTGGGTCCGTGTCCTCCACCTCGGTCCTCCGCATCTCTGAAAAGAGTATGTGGATGGTTAGTGCTGTATAGAAGTGAGAAAGGGTCCCACTGAAACTCTTCAGAGTTTCCTGGGGCATATGGTAGACGCACCAGCTTGGCATCCTCCACATGAAGACCCCCTTCAACGCTGACTTTATGGCCGAATCCCGAGGTGGCCTTGGCAGAGCGGCACGCTCCATGTAAAATGTTTTTGCGCATCACCCAAAATGTTTATTTTGTGCAGCCACTGCGCACGAAGGTTGGTGTTTTTCGAAAAGCGGTGGAAGCTCAAATGGCTGTTAGCGACTTGAAGCAAAGTGGCACACAGCAGTGCTCCTAACGCACCATGTTAACAGGTTAGGGCTTTCACTTTTCACACACGAGTCTATTTTTGCTGTGCCGCAAACGCTGAATTAAAGTGAAACCGCATGTTTCGTGGTCAAAATGAACAAAGATTGACCTGAAAATGTAGTAATTTCACCATAAATGCGTTTCATTAAATAAAATGTAGTAATCTCACCATAAATGCATTTAATTATACCGGTACTACTATTTTTCAAAGTCATCTGAAGAATGATAATTCCTGGTAAATCAAGGAAAACTACAATTTACTTCAACAAGCGACATAATGAACAACACTCGTCTCATTCGTGGAGATGGAAAAACAATTGTGTTTATTGTATTAAAATTTAAATCCAAAAAAGGCATATTTTTGTCAATTTTAAGTTTTAATTTAAAATATTAGTCGTAAACCGGAAACTGATATGCCGACTTCTGACAATAGCGGAAGTTCGTTACTACGCTTGTGCATGTAGTGACCAGTGCAATGTGTTCAAAAACTGTTCATCTTTTGACAAAACCTTACCCACACACACAAATCAGGAAAATCAAGTGATCCCCTTTCTTCAGAAAGGCCATGAATCTTTCCTTTGTGTCTTTATCATAAAACTGTTCAAGTGAAAGTTTGGTAATGTCTTATTTTAAATAGGAAATTGAAAACGAGCCAATTGAATATGCAGACATTGGGGTATTTCTTGTTAACACTGAATTGCAAGTTAATTAAATTAGTTTTGATGAGCCCATTAATCAAATGAAGCCAGAAATTATAAGGATGGTGATGGTATCAGTAGAGCAGAACAGCTCAAATATATGACTTAACATGATGAAATAACTGAGAACATTACATTTACATGACACAACACATACATACAATATGTAACATTTTTAAACTTTTAAGTTAAAAAAATATTTCAAATATTTCTCCATGAGATACCCATCGTAATAACACAAAATCAGATAGGAAACTTTTGAACACAATATATTTCTTGACATGATGAATACACAGTAGTGACCGGTGATGTACGGTGATGGTGATGTACAGAGGGGATATTTCCACAATATTTGCTTTTAATGACACTTGTAATAAAACAATCAAACCATAAGGAGTATGTTATATTGGGAAGAAGAATACACTTGATTAAGGTATTTTAAATGACAAACTTATTTAGCAAGAAAGGCAATCTCAAGCATATAATTAAATGGGTTTTATAGTATTAGAAAATCATAGAAAAACTAAAAGTTCACAGAAAATAAAGCATACATTGACTACAATGTAATTAGTCATTATTATTTTGTCGGTTCTCCCTTGTTTTTGATTACAGCAGCCATTCTCCTGGGCATTGAGAAAACATGTCGCATGCGTCATGCATAACTTCCTTTCAATCCTCCTTTCTTCCTAAAGATGAGCTTCATTAGAAGACCTGCATGACTTCTCACAATTCAGGTTTATAATTTCCCAAAGGTTTTCAATGGCATTAACATCAGGGGACTGAGGAGGCCTCTTCAAAAGACTTCATTGCATTCAACTTTGTCCTATCCGTGGTGGGTATGGGACCGTTATCATGTTGGAAAATATATACCGTATTTGATCTCCAAGCAGATCCTCCATACTTGGCTATATTGTGTTCTGCGGGATTCCCAAGTACTGGTCCATTTTAAAAGTGCCATCAACATTGTATATCCTGCTGCAGAGACGAGTCCCAAATACCATTATGTTTCTCCGTAGATAAAACTAATAAATGGTTTCTTTACTGGTACACGGCCTCTCAATCCAGCCTCTTGTAGCCATTGATTTACAGCTGAGGATTAAATTGGGGTTGGAGGTCTCATCCAGGTCTTTAGAAGCTGTTTTTTAGGGTGGTCCCACATTCAGGTGATTCATCCTCCTGTCAAAATGCTCACTAGTCTTCCTTGACCAGCCACAGCACTTTACATTCTGCATGGTAGTGGTCTCACGGTGCTTTGAAATAATCCTGTGGACATTGTGACCATTCATATCCTACCATGAGCAATTTCCAAAACCCATTGACCAGAATTAGCCATTTTAACAATTTCAGAGGGCAGCTCCTTTCATCTACCCCACAAAATCTACATCTAATAATATAGCTAATACTTGCCACATGATTTACTGAATTGTAGGCTGGGAATAATGAGTAAAAGATTGGTATGACCACTTGGCCAAAAATGATGTCCACAAAATTAGGTATGTTTTATTGTGTCATGACAAATTATACAGTTGAGACGTGGAACACGTACATTAGTTTTAGACTCCAGGTACAACTTCACTAGCCTGGCTCCGCCCTCCTACGCACTTCCGCTCAATTTCATTTTCCTTCAGTAGTAGGTCTGGGACTGTGCCGTAGACTTCGGTTTCCAGAAATCAATTTTTTGTAGGACCAATCAGCGAACAGAGGGGGTGGCTGAGAACGATGACGTTGCTGTCGACTCGTGCGTTATTTTGAGTTGTAGTTTAAAATAAGAAAGATGCGAGCAAGCCATTCGGTCCGTTGTGGCAACGCTGCCGAATATCAAGAAGTTAAAGTCGGAGCAAGAGCAATCTTTGCTTAGTTTTGTGTTTATGGCCATCCACCCACGGGGTTCGGGAAAAGACATATGTCACGACAAAACGTTAGCGATTGGTTATGGCAGATAGAGTGACTCTGGGCAGATCCAATAGTTTTAGACTTCAATAGAGTTCCCGCCTACAAGGAAGTAAACGTTTGTCAATGGAGCGGTGCCAGACTCTATGTACAAATGAAATGTACGAGAGTCTGGTAGAACCAGGCTACAACTTCACAACATGTATACAAAAATATTAAATAAATATTTAATAAAAACTTTAAATAAGGTGCGAAGAAGCCAATTTTCATAGGACGGACATCACGTTTGCCCACTGCTGTATGTGCATAAAAATCTAAATAAAGAGACCAGGGGGTAATTTGTAATTCGCACTCATTTCATGCTTGACACTTTCTTGACCTTTGACCTTTCTGAGGTACTTCATAAGTGTGTTGAAAATATCTCCAAGGTTAGCATAGCATACTTTTTCTTAATACCTAAAGCAATCGCTTAAAACCCAAAAGCACCCACTACAATAAATTGTGCGCAGTACTGAGCACTCATTACAACACCGCAGTATTGCATATAAAAACACTTGATGTGACACGGCATAACCATTATGCGGCACAATAATCAATTTTGATTTAAGTGTTCACATTCACACTGACTGCATTGTTCTGTGAAACGAAAATGTTTTTTTACTCTGACCGACACTTTTGATGAATGAGGTGATTAAACACATAGCTGTGGTTTTTGATGACTGCACACTTCAAAAACAATTAAACAAAAGAAGATTAAATATCATTACTGATGCCAGATCATTTATTTACCGGCACATGGTCACTCAGCATTGTCTTTAAGATGCTTTCAAAGTTATTTGAGCATCTCTGCTGTAGTGTTTTCCTAAAGCTGGATAAACCCTTCAAACATCTGTCTACTGTTTTTTTTTATCTCTAACAGTGTGTATCACGTACATTTTTCCTGTCTCTCTCTCTTTTTTTGTTCCTCTTTATTGAATTTAAAGGTTGAGCCGTTGTGTACTATGGATCTAAGAGGGAGGTCAAATGTGTGACAGTGTATGCTGGGACTCTTGTGCCATCAAACAGAGGAGAAGGACCTAACACTAGTTCATGAAGGATGAGTTGCATGTGAATTTCATCCGTCCCCTGAGATCCACTTCCCTGAAGTGTTCGGTAAGGCTTCTTGCACCAGATGCTGCAATACAACTGTAATATCACAATTTAGTTTTACAATGATAGTTTTAAGCCTGTTTCATGCACATCTACGTCAATTGGCAGTGTAACTGCAACAGAACTTTGGCTCTCCTAAGAAAATAAAGTGATTTTCTGTTTGGAGTATATCCTGTGGTAATGCTTAAGTGTGCCACCGAAAATTATTTAAAACTGGATTTTCATGAAGAGGGAAATCACATTACCCATAAATACAGTATGTTACATAATGTATTAATTACAAATGGTAATTAATTTACATGCAACCGAATCCACAGATAAATTAAATATTTAAACTGCTTAAATAAATCATCTAAAATAATTACACGATTCTTTGAAGTAGGAAATTGATAATGGTCACTGTATTTATGAATGTATAATTGAAAATATTGTGTCTATGTAATATTAAGCTCTTTTTTACTGAACTGTTCTGTAAAATAAATAGTAGGCCTACTGATATTTGGAGAAAAAAAACCTGCTTGTGTGATATTACATAGGATATATGTTATACATATTTTTTTTTTTTTTTTAAACAAGAACTACAGGGGCAGGGACATTTTATCTCTATATTCTTTTTATTAAATCCAAGCCCCATTCATTTACAACCCTGGATAGGATTTCCTTTAGGAGGTATATTCTACCTTCAATTTACACACACATCCCAAAGCGGCAGATCCCTGACAATGTGAACAGCATTAAGCTGATCTCTTCTGCTCCACTGGACACGTGCCATCAGAATTAAACTGGCTGTTTTTGCTCACCAATATTTAAACATTATTATGATTGCCTAACCTCTGCATACTTACACAGTTTATACTTGTATGTAGTTTATACTAGCGCTGAACACTGAATAGGTGTAGAAGAGAGGACAAGTTCTCAGTAAGAAGCACAATGTCTCCAGAAATCTCTGACTGGTTTATGGGGAAATAAACAGAGCTTGTGCATTTTATATGGGCACAGTAACTGGAAGTGGCTCTGCCAGCTGCATGGCTGACTATAATCATTTGCATGCTCTGTAAAAAAGATGGAGGTGGAAAGAGAGCATGAGCTGGGTGAGCGGTGACCATGCCAGTGTAATAACAGAGCTGTCATGGTAGGCAACATGCTGCAGATCTGTTAGATGGAGGGTGTAATTACTTGGTGAATCTGGCCTGCTGCTATTTGTGATAATTGCTTGTATATGCAGCTTCCTCCTCTCTAAACCATCTCTCATCAACCGGTTTGCAGAGGCAAGCATAGCTGGTAAAAGCGTAATGCAGAGATGACCTTTTGAGACTCAAAACATGCAGTTATGACTTGATGTTTATCAAATAGATCCCCATCTGAACAGATGTGTTGAGCACAGTGTCTGAACACACTTACAAATAGGGTTGACATCTGAGAATGCATTAATATAAAATATAGGTAAAACATTGTAATAAATCTACACTGCGAAACACAGCGTAACCAGTGAAGTCTGATTACAGACCAACTTACTTTACTCCCAAGCTAAATAATATATAATATGAAAACATGAAAAACATTACTGGATAAGCGATGTTGATTACTAGTCTGCAAACGCATCATGGGTCCATTAAAACAATCTAACTTAATTAAAAATGCTAAACTTCCAGTCCCTGTTAATGAAATGTTTGAAAATAAGCAGCTTTCTCATAATTACAGCAACATTACCAGAATAAATATCTTATCTTAAAAGGGGTCCATTGTATTTTGTGTTGGACAATGAGGGCCTTCGAGTCTAAAAGGTTTAGAATCACAAATGAACTGGACACCAGTAAATTCTTTATGATTTCCATCCCTTCTGAAAATCCTCCCTTTTTTGACATAATTCTCCAAATGTGATTTCAAGTCACATGAAAGCTAAATACTTGTGAACAAACAATTAATCACTCAATTATGAGAATTATCTGTTTACACAAGGATTATAGACACTGATCTTATACGCTGACCAAAAAGAAAGAGCATTTATGCTTTATAGTAATTTAGAATAATTGCCAAGAATTAGATCATAAATGACTTTTGAATGCTGTACATTGTTTTAAATCACCACAGTCGGTGATGCAGTTGTTCAGTGGCACAGACCAAGCTGTGCAGTGAGCGGAGTAAGTCCATGAAACAAAAGACTGACTGTGTTTGACTCGCATCATTGAGCTCTTTCTGTAGACAAGCTGGCTTACTGTAGTGCACATGGGAAAAACAGGCATGACTTAGTGAGCATCAGTGCTTCCCTGGGCACCAAGCTGGCCGAGCAATAACCAATGGTGCCTCAGCTGGCAATGAGCTATCAGGATTATCCTAAAATGGGTCATGGTGATGCAGAATGCCAATGTGCCCAAATGTTCCATCCCTCAAGAGCTGAAAGGTGACTGAAAATGTCACTCATCTCTAGGTGCGAAACATGTCCAAGTAAATGTCAAGCTGACATGTGTCAAGAGTTCAAATCAACCTCTAAAAGAAAATAAATGCAAACTGCAATGTTAAAAGGGATAGTTCACCCAAAATGGTTGTCATTACTTATCCTCAAGCTGTTCCAAACCTGTATGAATTTCTTTCTTCTGTTTAACACACATAAAAGATGTTTTGAATAATGTTGGTAATCAGACAGTTGATGGACCCCATTGACTTTCATTGTAGGGCGAACAAAATACTGTGGAAGTCAATGGGTGTCGTCAACTGTCTGATTACCAACATTATTCAAAATATCTTCTTTTGTATTCAGAAAGAAATTCATTCAGGTTTGGAACAACTTGAGGGTAATGACACCATTTCCATTGTGAACGATCCCTTTAACAAATCTGTTAGGTATAACTTAAACCAATCAAGACAATATTTTTATATGGGTATTTATAGTTCACCCAATTGACCGTTCGCAAAAGCCACGCCCCCTAGTTATTGTTGCTACGCCCGTCAAACAAATGGTCAAACACGACCAGGGCCACAGATTGCCATGAATGGAAGAGGTATACCCGTGCGTGTCAGTGACCTTTTTTCGAGCAATTACCTCCGCGATATCCTCCAGATCGAGGCAAAATGGGTTACAGTATGCAGTGGAGGGATATATTCAAAATATAAAATACGCAAAGGAGACATGACTACTATTGAGGCTAATATACCGGTCTCAAGCGAAATCTGAGAAACCCCATGATCTGTAACGTTACCTCAAATGCAACAGTATAAATTACAGCCTTGAAGAAGATTTATACGCTGGTTCAGTCGCTAATTGTTTGGAGTTAGAAATATATAATTTGCGCTGCATATTTAGTAATTTTGCCTCAGAACAGGATTATACATTCGCTTTAACAAGCAGGTTTTTCATTACCACGGCAACCGCTTGCGTGTCATGCTGAATCCGATTTTCGTGTTTAAAAAGTAATTATACATAAGAGACGGAAAGATGCAGATAACCATACATTTAAGGTTATTTCTATTCATTACGATATTGATTACGTTATATGAACTGATGTTGTCAAGTAAGCTTCATGCGTTCCCCGTTGCGAGCGTGCACTCTTCTAAACTGTAGTCTACAGGTCCTGCACTGCTAGTGACTGCTGCTCATTTCCCCCCGAAAATATCACGTTAACAACAACCCTTTAGAAAACGTACTTCCTTTGTGGATCCTCTTGATCTGCTCTCTCCATGTTTCTTTGACTAATCTCAGTGTGTCAGTCTCATGCACGCTGTTCGCGAGGAACCATGTTCGACACATGTAACTGGGAGTGGGGCCGTCCACACTGTTTTATCCATCGTAGGCACCGTTCACGTTGTGTTTTCGGCTTTGGGAACGAAAAGAACACAACTCCTCCAGACAATCTCTCGGAGTATCTAGTGTCGGTTTACAAACGCGTGGGCGCACCGCTTCACCAGCTTGCTTGGAGTCAATGTTTGACGGAGCTGCTCACATAGTAACGGTTGCTATGATGTGTGATTGGACAATGGCCGTTTTGGGGGAGGGGCCTGCGAACGGTCAATTCTGAGAGGATTCGATTATTCTTTTGAATCAAATTGTAGCAGCACTTAACAACTCACTAAGGTAAAAGTTATCAGACAATGTCCACACATTTTGTCATTTCCTACAGTTTGGGAAAGAAATTAATACTTTTATTCGGCAAGGATTAAATAAATTGATCAGAAGTAACAGTAAAGATATTTACAATTTTACAATTCTCTTTAAAATAAATGCTGTTCTTTTGAACTTGCTATTCATCAAAGAATCCAGAAAAAGCATCACGATTTCTACAAAAATATAAGGCAGCACAACTGATCATTGATAAGAAGTCCTTCTTGTGAATCAAATCAGCATATTAGAATGATTTCTGAAAGATCATGTGTCACTGAAGACTAAAAATTCAGATTTGCCATCACAGGAATCAATTACATTTTTAAATATATTACAATTTAAAAACATTATTTTAAATTTAATTTATTTTACATTTGACTCAGTAACACTTATATGAAGACCACGCTTATAATGAATTATAGCTCCATTTATACTATAAGTATTACTATTCTAAAAATATATTTATTCATTCTCATATTCAGACTCATTAAGACCTACTGCTTTATAAGAACAGTTATAGTTACATTTAAATTATTTTTATAATTACTTATTTGCTTTTTCAATGCGCATGCTCATAATCCATTACACTGATTTATAATTATTAATTAGTCAGTCGTGGTTCTATGGATGTATTTATAAAGATGCAACCAGCATTGCTATAATGTTACTATATTATAGTTACGATGACTTTTTAGCAATTCAGATTTATTTCTGTCAAATAAGTGAATAAATTGTTATTAATAGCTGTGCTGATAATACACTTATCTCTAATGTTGCACCACTGATGGCTTTAAGTAAAGTGAAAACATAGGATGCAATTTTCCAAAAAGCAAATGTTAAGAAATCATAAAGATGTGCTCATTGTACATTTTAAGTTGTTAACTTGTAAATGTAACTAATTAACAATAATTCCTGTAATAAATGATTATTTTTTTTAAACATACTAGCAAAACAATATTTTTTACAGTATAATTCCAAACTGCTATAAGCAATACCATATGGCTGAGGTCGGAGATATAGATTTGAATAAATCCAAATTACCATTCATGCATGACCTCTAATGAAAACATCCATTAAAAACATAGCCTAATTGATGACTAATTGGTAATGCAAACAAGTATCTCTAAATATATTTAATTTTTAATATATTTTTTTTTATATTATAAATCAGTGTATCACTGATTATGACTTGGCAATAATACAAAATAACATAAATGTAACTATAACTGTTCTTATAAAGCAGCATAGGTCTTAATGAGTCTTTATAAATATATTTTTTAGAATGGAAATACTTATAAATAATGGGGCTATAATTCATTAAATGGTCTTCATTGAAAGCATTACCAAAAAATCTTACTGACCACTATCTTTTGGACGGTAGTTGTAGATGTTGGCAGACACAATGAGTTACAATATGAAGCAGGAAATGAAAAGAGGCTGGGAACACAGACTGAATCACTTCTTCAGTTATCTTCTAACCCTTAGTTAGAACCACAGCTCAAACAAGCCTGTTACTTAATTGGTGCTTTAGCTGTTCAGCAATAGCAAGTAAATGAGGCATGAAGCAGTAATACAGCATCCTCAAACATTGGAATCTATTTTACATGGGAAAACAGAAAGCATGCAGGGTCTTTCCAATTCCCAGAACTTTAAAGGGTACCTATCATGGAATTTTGAAAATTACCTTTCATGTAGGCCTAGTGTGTAACATAGATCTAAGTGAACAAAAACATCCTGCAAAGTTTTAAATATGAAAGTTCACCGTATACAAAGTTATTGTCTCTCTAAAGTAAGAGTCGACTCTGAGTCGCTGATATGAATCGATAGACAAACGATGCTTTCTCTCTAGCTTTCGTACGTCACTTGTACAAGTTATTTGAATTCGACACGCCCACTCAGTGCGCGCGCCGAGCAGACAGAGAAACCTGACAACAACATGTCGACGAGACTCTGTTCTGAAGTGCGAATCAAAAGCAAACTTTTTTTTTCACTGCCCAGGGACAAGCATGTGAAGACTCAGTGGCTAGAGTTTATATTTACAACTATACCACACAAGTATAGCCACCTTGAGCTGTGTTCGCGTTATTTTAATGATGATTCCTTTACAAACACAAATGCTTTCAAGTGTGGATTCGCGAGTCGGCTGATATAGGAAGGTTCAATACCAAGTTTATTTGGATCAGCTTCATCCTCCGAATCACAATCTGTAAGTACTATTAATAATTGTTGCTTTTATGTGTGTGTGTGTGTGTGTGTGTGCGCGCGCGTGTGTGTGCGTGCGTGCGTGTGTGTGTGAGAGAGTGAGAGTTACGCTCAGCAGCTTCTAGGTCTCCAATGTCATTTTTTTTGTTTTTTGAAATATGTGAAATTATGTGAAGCGTATTGTAGTACTGCAGTGCTTTATCAATATGTTTAAGCTTTGGGCTAACGCAAAATATAACTGACTGCGTCATCTGACCAATCACCGCTGATTAGCGTCACGCAAAGGAGGGGTTTGGACAAATGAGTCGTCAAACGAATCATTAGGGAGTCGGTGAGCAAATCAGGTAAAAATAAATGCATATTATAAGACAACAAAAGTGTTTTTTGTCATTGCATGCATGTAAAACTGTTGTTGGGGACTCCCAGAACATTATTAGGAACATTTTAAATGCCATAATAGGTACCCTTTAAAATACACACTCAAAGATCTAGTCTGCATATTCATTGGCTTTCTTCTAAATTAAACTGTTTATTGTAAGAACTACATGCACATTTATGGACAACAGCTATTTGCTTCTAATTGTACAAAGTAATGTTGTGTTGCCAAATCAAACGTGTTCCTTCGCTGAGCAAAATTCACGAATCTACATGGGTTTCGCTCCTGGGTAAGATTGGGTTTTTTTGTGTTTTTTTACAACCCTTCAAATGATCACATCAGTGAATATGATTGTAGATCATGCAGTTATCTATTGTGGTGCCGTTATCAAAGCGTACAGACAGGATTCTCCCATGAAGCGCCACTCGTGCTGGGGGGCAGGATTACAGGAACAAAGAAACCAGGGTGAAGAAAAAGATCTTAATCCTTCTTCCCCTCCTTTTCCACTCTTTTATGAAATTCCTCATCTCTTCAATATAGGCCTTCCTTTATTGTTCTTATAACAATAATGATGCTCTCTTGCTCTCCTTTTTCTCTTTCAAGTTCGAGGGCCCTGGAACTTCTGAATCAAAATAATCTTCACTGAGGGATATTTTATTGAAGCCAATAAACTGCCTGAATGTGAAAAAAGATTAAACTTTAATGAATGAGCGAGATTTCAGAGACCAATCTTGATACGTGTTTTTTTTTTACATTCAAATCAACTAAAAATGAAAATGACATACCAGCATCTAAATAGGATTGGTGAGTCAAGTGTGCTTTAGGTGAGAGAAAGTGGTAGATGTGTCAAAGGTGAACCATTTAATAACAACTGACATTCAATCCCATGAACGTCCACCGCGATTAGTCACTGACTGTCAAACGAGTCAATTTTTCCAAGTTTGATTTCCAAACACTAAGACAGCAAAACTATTCTGACTGGAGCGGATCTTCAAGAATCAGAATTCCTGGGCTCGGGCTGATTTTTAATGCTCTTTAGTCTTCATTTTTGAATAATTAAATAAAGAACCATATCACCAGAGCTGACAGAGAGCAGATGTCTAAATGATTTTGTAATAACATGATGCATAAATATTGCTGCATTGATTTAGATGCAGAGTCCAGCAGAACTGGTCAAGCTTCTGTAGTTTTCTTGACATCGAGCTTATGCAAGTTATTTGAAATACATGAAGCATCCCTCTTGAGTCTTTCATTACTACATTTCACTACAGTTCATGCAATTTATTCATGCTCTTAGAATGTGGTCAAGGTCTGTGCAAGATTGCATGAAATGGGATAATAAAATATATTATTTTATAAAATAGGTCTGTGATTTTCTACTTTATTCCCAAGTTTGAAATGTAGTTTGTCTGGCAATACATTCATCTCAATCATTAAAATTAAATCTTCAAATGTTACTTAAATACATATATTTATCAAATTTGTAACTAAATTTTTAATTTAACATGTTTAAATATTTTCTGCTTCATGGCAAAATAATCAATGCCTTAGGCATTATTTATATCTTTTTCATTTCAACATTCCCACAACCAAAAGAAACTTAAATATTCCTGCATGAACTTCTTAAATGAATCATGCATGTTCTGTAATTTTTACTGTAAAAACAATACCAGAAACTGCTAACCAACTGTCAGTTACCTTACCATACAGTGAAAACCTGTAAATGGTTTAACATCGAATTTGTAATTCTACTGTAAAATACTAGCACATTTATGTTTTAAAGGGTACCTATCATGGAATTTTGAAAATTACCTTTCATTTAGTGTGTAACATAGATCTAAGTGAACAAAAACATCCTGCAAAGTTTTAAATATGAAAGTTCACCGTATACAAAGTTATTGTCTCTCAAAAGTAAGAGTCGACTCTGAGTCGCTGATATGAATCGATAGACAAACGATGCTTTCTCTCTAACTTTCGTACGTCACTTGTACAAGTTATTTGAATTCGACACGCCCACTCAGTGCGCGCGCCGAGCAGACAGAGAAACCTGACAACAACATGTCGACGAGACTCTGTTCTGAAGTGCGAATCAAAAGCAAACTTTTTTTTTCACTGCCCAGGGACAAGCATGTGAAGACTCAGTGGCTAGAGTTTATATTTACAACTATACCACACAAGTATAGCCACCTTGAGCTGTGTTCGCGTCATTTTAATGACGATCGCTTCACAAACACAAATGCTTTCAAGTGTGGATTCGCGAGTCGGCTGATATAGGAAGGTTCAATACCAAGTTTATTTAGATAAGCTTCCTCCTCCGAATCACAACCTGTAAGTACTATTAATAATTGTTGCTTTTATGTGTGTGTGTGTGCGTGCGTGTGAGTTACGCTCAGCAGCTTCTATGTCTCCAATGTCATTTTTGTTTTGTTTTTTGAAATTATGTGAAGCGTATTGTAGTACTGCAGTGCTTTATCAATATGTTTAAGCTTTGGGCTAACGCAAAATATAACTGACTGCGTCATCTGACCAATCACCGCCGATTAGCGTCACGCAAAGGAGGGGTTTGGACAAATGAGTCGTCAAACGAATCATTAGGGAGTCGGTGAGCAAATCAGGTAAAAATAAATGCATATTATAAGACAACAAAAGTGTTTTTTGTCACTGCATGCATGTAAAACTGTTGTTGGGGACTCCCAGAACATTATTAGGAACATTTTAAATGCCATAATAGGTACCCTTTAAAAGTAAAACCTATGAATTACCAAATAATGGTTATATTTTATTTACATAGTTTTATTTTTGTTTCCAGTAAAGTACATTAGAGTGTTTTTTGTTGCATTTAATGTTATGTAGTTATGTTTATGGGGTTTTGAGTTGTGTTGCCCTGATGCTGTTGTCTCTGTAAACCCTTGTACGGTGTCTGTTGCATGTCTGTTTTTGGCCTTGTTTTATGGGCAAGCCTCAAAGAACTTTTTAGGGAAAAGCTAATTTTAGTAGGTCAAGTAGTAGTTATATAACTTAATGAAACATCCAGTTATAAAGCTGTGATTATACAGGCACCAATATTCTATCCCTAATACTAGAAACATTGTCACAGTATTTTTACTGTGAATTTCTGGCTACTGCTCCTGTTTTTTTTTTTTTTTTTACCATAAATTGTATGCAATACTTTTAACAGAACAGAGAATATCATATATTGTATGGGTTTTCTTCCAGTACTCATTCTTGACTTACAGTATCAACAATTCGAACATTGTAGTAACTAAGCAGAGCTGAACCATTGCTAGGCAACAGGCTATGAACATCCTGTAGCTTTAGGCAGGATGACTCTGCAACAGATACAGAGAAATACATAATCCATCAACTGAAAAACGTTTGGTTATGTCTAAGAGCTCAGGATGTACATTCGTCTGATGCAATCATGAAGGACTATTGTGCATAAAAAGATTTGAAAATTGAAGATTGCACTGTAAAAAGCGACAAACACTGGCTGGTTTAGAAAGGTTTCTGATCTATGCTTGAGACAACAGGCAGGTATTTTTAAATGATTTATCAGCTGTTCTGCAGGACAAAATCTAGGGCTTTAAAGTGAGGATGAGATGTACCAGAAGGAGAAGAGTTGCCATCCTGTCTAGAAGATAAGAGAAGACAAGCTTTTCTCCCTTGTTAAATGAAAACCACATTAACCAATAAGCCCCATGGTTGGAATGCCTTGTTATTAAGCGGGACAAACTATAGAAGCTTTATTGGACATGACACACTTTCACACATTGAGGAACACAGACAGCCAAAATCGTTGAAATGAACAAAGAAAAACCCACATTTTATTGCACTTAAGTTATAAGAAAATAAAAATTCTAAATGAATCAAACAAATACACAATCCCTTTAAGGTTTCTTTTTTTATCTGTCTGTTATGTCAGGCAGTTTACATAAACTGAAAAAATAAAACAGCTCCAACATCTGATTTCTCAAACCAGATTATAAATTAAACAGAAAAAAAAAAAACAGGAGAAAGAACAAGATTGTTTTTTCTTTTAATATACAGTGTTAAACCACTTTCACAGTTCAGCTTGAGTTGTGTGACTTGGAGGATGAGACAAATCGTTTGGCTACGGATGCGGTTACGTTGTTTATCTATGAAGCTGCTTTACCATAAAAAAAAAAAGAAAAGAAAAAAAAAGAAAAGAAAAAAACTCAGAGCATTACCAACGGAACCAGGTTAGCTCTAGCACTTAAAACGTAATCAGATGTCCATTTCTGTACACTAAGACCACCTTTTTTTCCTCGGTAACTTAACGTCGGATCCAACAATCTCGTTTTTCAACTCATTAAAAACAAGAACGGTATTCTTTTTTGTCAAAGCATACATTTCCGCACAGAACAGGCTGGCAGAGCTTTTGTCCCAAGGAATGTGTGAACAATTTGCTCAAACACACACCCGCACGCACACCCAGTCATGCTCACAAACGCGCAAAATAGTTTCTACTCGTCTGTCGTTTCATCTCAGCAGACAAACCCGTCTCTTTGTCAGACATTCTCCCTCCTCTACGCCTCGTAGAGGCACATTTGGCTCAAGTTTCAGTGGCAAAAAAAAAAAAGAGAAGCTGTTATGTCGATATCTTGCTTTTGTTGGTACGTTTGTTTGTGTCGTTTTTATAAGTTCAAACTCTACAAGTAACTTTTGTTTAGAATTTCGTCTGGGACTAAAACGTCACAGGCAGTTAAAGTTCCACCTTATTTTTTTTCTGTGTCTAGCAGCATAAAATCCAGTTTGGCCACTGGGATGGACAGTACTGGGGGAAAAAAAAGGTGGGGGGGGGGGGGGGGGGTGGGGTGGGAAGAGACATATTCCCAGGAGTTTATGGGAAAACATTCTCATTTCCCACAGAGCACCAGCACTGATGAACTAATGAGACCAGACTGGTTGAAAAACAATGAACGCAGGTCATCTCCGATCCAGAGAGGCACTGCTTATGGAGTACTGAATTTATAAAAAAACAAAAAAACATCACAAGTAAAACCTCAAAAATGTGTGAAACAGCAGAGTGGGTTTAGCTTAATACTGAGACCTGTTGTTTGCAACAGTAGGCAGGAAGTGAACAAAAAAAATGCTGAACTTGAAAAGAAAGCACAAAACTTTAATTCACAGCTCTTGATGCGAAAACCAAATAAAACAAAAGTTGTGGGGAACAAAGCAAAAAAAAAAAAAAAAAAAAACGGATACAAAAGAAAATAACGTGCGAGGAAGAAAGGGATATTTGGCGTGTGCTGAGGTTGATGAGGACTGACAAAATTGGCTTCCTTTGTCTCTCTTTCTCGAACCACTCCAGCAGTACAAAGCTCTTCAATTCTCATCTTTCTCCATTAAAATTTTATTTGTATACACTATTTATCACTCCGTGTCCATGTTGATGCATTAGGGTCTCATGTATACAGTGTTGACTGTTTTGATAAAAAAAATAACGTTTGTACATAAGAGTGTGAATTTCAGTCAGGCTTGAGCGAACAAGTCTCTGTGCAAGGGTCGCCTTGAGTGGTAGGAAAAGGGACAATCCAGTCTTCCCAAGTCCTTCCTGTCAGTTTCCTTCCAAGAATGCTGTGGTGCATGAGCGTCTGCCCCCACCCCTCCCCCCTTCGGAAGGTGAACGGAACTGTGGCGGCAGTCGTGGACCGTGGCACGACGGGGAGAGATGTTGGCGGCAACTTATCGGGGAGGTGGAGATGCCATGAAGTGAGCGATCGGTCCTGGCGCGGAAAGACCCGGGGCAGGTTGCTCTCCCCCCCCTCCCCATTTTACAAACAAGTCCCCTTTAAGTTCACCCCCTTCACTTCATGTCCACATCAAAGTCCAGCACCAGGAGCTTGGTTTCCTCCGTGCCGTTACGGCTGCCCACCGCGCAAACGAGTTTGGTGTTGGAGGCGCGGATTCGCCAGACCACACCGCCGCTGCCTCCGCTCTCCAGTGTGACCAGGTTGCGGATGAACTCGCCTGTCCGAAGGTCCCACAACTTCACCGTACCGTCATCCGAGCTGGTGATGACAAAATTCTTGTTGAACTGCAAGCATGTTACTGCACTCTGGTGCTTGTGGGGACCTAAGAACGAGATAAAAAAGAAAATAAGTTAAGACTTGACATTCATTATGAAAACTAAGTACATTTAATTGTATTGCATGTGCACTTGTAGAGTACTCAAATCTTAAAAGTATATATATATATATAAAAAAACTACTTGCAGATAATATAATATTGCTGAAATAAAAGGCCACTTAAGTGTACACTGTAAAAAACATGCTGCCTTAAATTTTTAAGTAAAATCAACTTGGATGTTTACGCAAGTCATTTAAACTTAAATTACATTATGTGACTTATAGTTGAATCTTCTATAACTTGTTGAAAACCTTATTCTGATGAGTTTAAGCAATGTAAAAACATGTCAAATTATTGATCATATCATTTTTACAGTATACTTGGAGCACACCTACACTTTTGATTGTTTCTCAACACTTGAGTACACTTTTAAAAATTCCACCTTGTAAATAAAGCTGCACGATTCTAAATAAATTGAGGATCACGATTTTGTCTCGTTTAAAATAAATCACGATTCTAAATAGACAACTAAACAAAATAAACTTGTAATTTACTAGAGGTTCTAAAAAAATTGTAATTGCTGCAGTCTGTTTTAAAAAAATAATCTAAATTTATTAGAGGTTGTCGTTTTTTGCTTGACCGAATGATTCAATGACTCCACTTGTTTCATTACTGGACGAATCAGCATTTTTGAACGAATCTCCTGAATGAATGATTCAATGACAAATAGTCTACTTTTTTTAACAGTCACTTGTCGCCACCTACTGCTGTGATGTAATTGATACAATCTTTAAAGCATCAAGTTACTTTCAAAAGTTAATTTGCTTTATTTTGATCGCTACCATATATAGTGTTTATATCAGAAATAAAAACTTTTATCCCAGTACTTCTGTGATAATATAAATTATTGTAACAGAAATAATGATGGACTGTTTGTGAAGCCGTTTCATACAGGACATCTGCTCTCTGGCTCTTCGTCAGCGCCGATGCAGATTTGAATGTCCTGCTGTGATCGCAGCTACTTGTCAAAGGTTTAAGATTGTGTGGGTGTTTGAATAAAGATCGCAATCTTTTAACGATTAAATCGTTAAGCTCTATTTGTAAGAATGTCAAATTAAACGTTTTACTCCAAGGTACATTTATTTATATGCTTAAGTCCTACTTATATTGACCAAATAAGCACTCTTAAGTTCAAATAACTGCATTAATATACGTAAATACATTTTCATTTTACAGCAAATAACATGCATTTTAAGTGTCAAAAACAATACATTCAATTTGCAATTAGCTATATTCTTTGAAAGTATATTATTTCCTAATAAGTACTCTTTTTAAAGAGTACAAGGGATTCCAGATGAAGAGGCTCATCACACACACCGCAACGCTGAAAGCATGATAGACAGGAAATCGACCTGCAGCTACTTGCCACATCGGAGAAATCGGAGAGAGGATGTGTAACTATGGTAACGGGAAATACTGTGGCATTAATGGCTTTGATTCTATGCCCTTGAGGTGTTGAATTGAGCCAGTCTTTCTGATAGGCCAAGGAACATCTGAGTCTAAACAAAAGTGCTTAGACTGCTGTCAGCGAGGCATATAAAGCAAAAAAGAGAGATGTGCTACAGTCCACTGGTTCCTGTTACTGCAGAGGGGTGTGGTGAGCTACTACAGGCAATCTGTAGTCAAATACTGAAAATCATGATATCAAACATCTAGACCTGAGAACAAAGACAGATTGAAGTTCATGAATGAATGAAAACTCAAAATATCCATTTCAAAGGCATGAATTCGCTCATGAATACCCATTAGTAGAGCGCTAAAGTCAACTGTGTGAATGTAAATGAGATGGCCGCTCTCTATTGATGTGCAAGACACTACACAGAGTGACACAATAGACCCTTTTCCTTTAATGAGTGACTCAGTCTATGAGCATTCGCACTTCAAAGCTCAGCCGTTGAGTTGAGCATCTTGTCTGGGGTCAAATGTGTGTTTTGTTTATTATGTCAAACGAGCGTCATTAAGTGATAACTGGAAATGCTCAATGACCTAATTAAATGACCTACAAACTGATATATGGTCCATCCCCCCCTCTGTCTTACCCTCTGGGCACCCCCAACAAGACCACCACATCCCCCTCCAATTCCTTTCATCATGTCATCTATTCCTCACCCTTCCAGAAGATTAAAGCTCAAGATGCCTAGAGAGGCTGGGAATTATGAAAAATACATCTTTGGAAATAAATGTAAAAATTTTGTTTGTGGTTAAAATGCAATGGATAAAGCTCTTAAAGGAACAGTTCACCCAAAAACAATATGTATACTTTTTTCCACCCCAGCAAAACATAAGTAGAACATTTTGAAAAATATTTTCATTGAGCAACTTCACAGTGGCTGTCAAGCTACACAAAGGACAATCATTGTGGTCCAAACGAGACGTGTACTAAATCTCAAGTCTTCTAGTGATTGCTTTGTTTGAGGAAGAGACTGAAATTTAAGTAATCAAGTAAAAATCTTCCCCTACACCAAATTTTACAATTATTCTACATCCACGAGAATGCTGCATTTAAATTCAGTATGAAACACAATGCAAACTGATTTGATTCCCTATTGTGCCATATACCAAAGTAAAATGGCTTCTCGAACTACAAAAATAAAAAAAAAACATAGGATGCGACCTTTTTGTACATGTGAGTGACAGGTTGTTGGAGGAAAGAGATTATTGTCCCGCCCTCGCACATGTCATTAGAGAAAATATGTCTTTTTGATTTAAAATTACAAGGGTGCATTCATTTAAAAATAAATTAATGTGTACAGATAAATCATTTATAATAAACACTGCAATAATCTGTAAAAAAATAAATAAAGCTGTGTTTACACTGCCAGCGACAACGAGCCATGATCCCATTCATTTCACTGTAGAGCTGCCGATTTTTGGCGACATGAGTGACAGTGACAATTAGCGACAGGATGCAGGCGTGTCCGGCGACGGGACAAAGTTGAGATGTTTAACTATGCAAATAAAGAGCGACTTTCCGGAGCGACAACAAATAGGAGTGAAGTCAGTGGAGCATGATCCATGATTAGTCACTACAGCCTGTATTGAAATTTATTTTAGAGGATAGCAACTTTCCTATAATTTATGATATGTCTCTGTGTACATACAGGGACACTCGCTGTGCTGACTCAGAGCCTGAATGGATTTGTGAACCCTGATAGTCCGTTGCTTGTGCTTTCGCTCCAGATAAATAGCCACAATGGTAAAGCCGTTTCTCATTCATCTTTAATATTAAGCATTTCATGTATGGATTCCATTTATATTTTCTCTTTTCCCTTAGTTTAGCGGAAAGAAAATGGATTTAGTGTCTAGAACATGGAATAACAGATTGTGTGCTTTTTCTGGGTGAGACATAGTAAACTGCGGTGCTAACAGTGTCACACGATAGCACACGTTGCGTAGCCATGGACTCAGTGTTGTGCCTGAACGCGTTCAATGAACGATAGTTCATGAACACGTTCATATTTTGGGCGAACGTGAACTGAACGTACTGTATTACTGCCTGATGAACGTAACTGTGAACGCGTTCATTCTGGTGTCTGGGAACGCACGCACTCTCAGTTTAGCTTCGTACAATAGGGTGCCAGATTTGTATAGAGCCTTCCAGGCGAAAACTATGGGGGTAATTTGATGCCAATATTATTGAAAATGGACAGACTAAAAGTCACAAATAGATATTTCAACTTGTAAACACAAAACACAATCTACAAATAGATTAATAATCCGCAAACAAAGTCCTCACGATCCGCAAATGTAAAACAAGATCTACAAATAGATACAAAGTCCTCAAACAAACTGTTTGTGATCCACAAATTTAAATCATGATCTACAAAAAGATTAAAAATCCACAAATAAACACATCCCGATTCACAAACTGAAATCAGTGACTTGTACTTGAAAACCAGGATTTGAATGAATGTAAAGTGACTTGTTTGCAGGTGCAGATCATGTTCTGTTTGTAGATTGTGTCACATTTGTTTTCAGAATTCTGACACTATTGTTTCACTGTTGTGACAAAATAATGCCATAATCATTGAAAATGAAGAGACTATGGGTCAAAATGCATATTAAAATTTGTAAACACAAAACAAGATCTACAAATAAATGTAAAATCTACAAACAGACTCCTCATGATCCGCAAATGTAAATCAAAATCTACAAATAGATTTAAAATCTGCAAACAAACCCTTTAGGATTCACAAATACAAACCAGTGACTTGTATTTGACAACCAGAATTGGAATGAATGCAAAGTGATTTGTCTGGGCATGAGGTTCATTGTTTATTTGTAGATTGTATTGCATTTGTTTTCAGAATTTTGGCACAAATGTTTCGCTTTTTTTCCATTAAAAATCTACAAATGCCCTCCTCACAATTTGCAAACAAACACAGTCTAACTTGTATTTTCAAACCAGTGTAAAAATAAATTCTTACACATTCTGTGCAAAGCTCAGCATGCAAGTGTTGAATCTGTGTTTGCAGATCACAGGGCATTCACAGATCCCTCTGCACACGTCTACAGATCTTTTTGGCACTATCTTTCCGCAGAGTGTGTGACTACGATCCACACGTGTAGTCAGCCAATCAGGTCTATTGCTTCAATATGATGTCACGCCCCCTCAATGAGCCCTTTTCAAAATAAGAGCTCAGAGCTGAGACACTTACATTTACCGTTGCCGGTGTCACCGCGCTGGGGAAGGACGGACTGACCGACTACGCTCACAAGATGGGTTGTCAGGTAAGCAGTGGCTCGACTAAGTAGCATTTAAAGTGTATGACATTTAAAAAATACTTTTATCGCACCCCAGCATTATTCACTATCGTTAAAACCTGCCCAGAAACCGGCTCACCAACAGCTTGGCGTTAGCCTAATAATCATTTAGCTTTTGCTGGCTATAAATAAACATGTAACGTTACAGCACATGAACAACAGCACATCCAGTTAACGTTAGCACATTTTGTCCCAAATAAAATAGACGTTCTCTGGGGATGTATCGACACTATGGGTCTTGGGGGGCTTACGGGGTTTGGGGGGCTTACGGATTTTGGACTGGAGCTCCGCGGAACGGCGACGGACTTTGGACTGGAGCTCTGCGGCTGAAGCTCCGCGAGTCCGCGTAACGGCGACGGACTTTGGACTTGAGCTAGGGTGACCAGACGTCCCGTTTTTCCCGGGACAGTTCCGTATTTCAACTCTAATTTTAGTGTCCCGACTTATTATGAAAAAATCATGTTTTGTCCCGTATTCCATTGTTAATATATATATATATATATATATATATATATATATATATATATATATATATATTTTTATATATTATAGTTTTCGTTGAAAACGCGCATGACAGAGAGGGAGAGGGAGAGGGAGAGGGAGAGAGAGAGACCTTGCGTGTGTGTGCTAGAGTACGCATTAATTACACGCGCGCACTACAGAGAGAAGGAGAGCGCGAGAGACCTTGCGTGTGTGCTAGAGTAGCCTACGCATTAATACGCACGGCTTTATCCCCCCGGTGCCACGCCCCTGTTGATCAACACAGAGCTGCTGTTGTCTTGCAGGTTTTGTCTGGTAAACAATCTGCTATGTTTCGGAAAGCTATGTGCTCATGTCTTTTTTTTTTCTCTTCCCTCTAGTCTGCAGAATCCGGACCAGAGGTGGCCCAATCTGTTTCCAGACCTGCCAAACTGCTGTGTTTTTTTTTCTTTTCTTTTTTTCCTCTGTGTTGCAGGGTTTTTTTGTGTGTGTTTTTTTTTTAAAGAACTTAATGGCTTTATCCAGTTTGTCTTTTTTTTTTTTAACTTGGCTTTATCCATGCAACCTATTTTGTGTTTGGATATAATGGTGACGTTGTCTTATGTCGATTCAGGAATCTCAAACCTTTCTGGTGCAATCTAGTCCATATTTGAGGGCTTTTGCCATAGTGGATTTTGATCACGTTTAATTTGTAAACTGAAGACATATATAATTTCCCTCTGTAGTATTTTCATTAACAGAATAAAGGTTTTACAAATCTGAAAGTAGGTTTCAGACAGCGTTAAGGTGTGTCAAAACCTACTTAAGTAAAAATGGTGTTATTAGGCCTACCATTTACTTAAATGACCAGGACACATTGGATAGAGGAGCCTGCGGTTATACAAGACTTTCCAGGAAAAATAAATAATTACTTTATCAAAGTTGTACATTACAGTAAAATGCAAGGTACACTTTGACATCAATATTCACACAAAAATATCAGATATAATAATGAAACTGACAGGAACATTTTACTCCATTATACACTACTTTATACACAGTTGACCATGTGCAATACGTAAACAACTGGAAAGAAAAAAAAGCGAGTAGGAGATGCCACAGTCCACTTCTAAATCATGTTACCTCAGTCATATCATGATAAAGAAAATTAATATTTGCTGTATGCTGCTCTCACAGATTTAACTGTTGTCAAAACCTGGCTCAACAGGAGACAAAAGAGGAAAACCCACACAGGTCTGAAAATATTAGATATTTTAATTAGTAAATTACAGAAAATATACAATTGTATGTGTCTGTCAGATCATTAGCAGAGGTCTTCACTCCTGCTCCTGGAGAGCCACTGTCCTTCAAAGTTTAGTTCCAACCCTAATCAAACACACCTGAATCAGCTCATCAAGCACTTCAGAATCGCTTGAGTATTCAAAGGCAGGTGTGGTGAAGCAGGTTGGAACTAAACTCTGCAGGACAGTGGCTCTCCAGGAGCAGGAGTGAAGACCTCTGAATGAATGAGTGGAGTGTATAGGCTTATTCGCACGGGAGAGAAAAAGTATTACCTGGTGACCTCTAGTAATTTGTAATAATTGCGGAGTTTGTCTGAGATCTTAATCCCGTGCGAATCGGCCATGTCTGTAATTTGTAAAGTAAAAATTCCCCCGCAAATTACCTACTATATTTCGCCGAACACCGAGGTCCTGTGATAATATTAGTCCCGTGCGAATCGGCATCTCTGGCCGGATCATATATAATTTTTTCAAGGTTTTTGTTTCATGTGCGCCTTTTTATCCATCTTTCGCGAATAATGGAGGCTGGTTTGGAGTGTTTTGATAGTAGGCTATTTTGGGTTCTGAGTCATATCGCTTTACACAACTATACAATTTGCAGAAAATGAAAGTTGAAGATCATCAGAAAAGCAAAACAAAAAGAATGATTAGATGGAGATGAATGACATGCAGCATGCTGTAAGGAACTTTATTCTGTTTATGTCATAATATATCATACAGCCAGTGGTGGAATGTAACGAAGTAAAAATACTTTGTTACTTAAGTAGCCTATATTTTTCACATCTGTACTTTACTTAAGTAGACTCAATAGTGCATACTTTTTACTTTTACTTTGTTATTTTTTGCAGCAATTTATTATACTTTCTACTCCACTACATTTCTACAATGTTTCGTTTAATTTTTGTTACATTTTCTGATCAGATTTTCCCCCTGCCAAAACAAGGATTGAAAAAAATCTCCATGTTTTCGGTGCTGACCCGAAACATGTAGGCTAGGCCTAACTCTGGCGCTGCCAATAAAGCACCGAAAAGCTGTCACAGAACCGGCAAAAGTAGGCTAATGATTATGAATATGTAAAATATAACAAGGAGACATTTTAATTGTTTATTAATAAACAAGTGTTTCCTGCTGTGTCAGTGTCAGCAGCAAAGATGAAGTTGACGATGCTGACGCGCGATCTTTGCAGTGAACTCACCAGAGATAAATGAACATTTACGGATTACATGCAGAGAACAATGTTTTCTTTCGGTTTGAATTGTTCTGTTTAAAAGTAGACATTTCAGGCTTTCTATACGTCTCAGGTCTGTGAGGCAAGTACAGACCTGAGTTTCGGTTTATTTCTCCAGCACGCGCCTCCGTGACCTGATTATATATTGTCTGCTATATTTACTTGTTATTTATTAAATCAAGCAATTGGTTGATGAAACATTGATTAAAATTAAGATACAATTAATACAAAACGAAATTTACTTTAAAGAAGGGCTTTCTATTTGAGGTCTCTGTTTAAAGCAGTGTTTTAGTGCCGCTTTCAGAGCGCTCACGTAGGCTAATGGAGAACTGACAGTCTGAAACAATTTTTTTTTCTTCATAAATGTGAACACAAAAAATAAAATGAATATTTTATGTTCTGTGGAGAGCCAACCCTTCTTCATCCGATGTGTATATTAGTACTTTTGGTGTGTGCAGTGAAATTCACAGAATTACAAAAAAAAATGTTGCCACCTAAAAGTTAAAGATTTTTTTTGTGTTATGTCCGTTATGGATGTATATTTCCCTCCCTCATATTAAATATAAAACGCATGTGTCTGTAGACTGATATATTTTCTAATGTCTGATATACAACCTTCATTTCTTTTCCACTGAAGAAAGAAAGACATGGACATCTTGGATGACATGGGGGTGAGTAAATTATCAGCTAAAGTTTTTTTTAAAGTGATCTACTCCTTTGTTGTCCGAATCCTTTCAATTCTGTTGACTGACTGATTTTTCTGTTCTGTTTCTTTTGTGTTTTACACCCATACACTCCACTCATTCATTCATATGATCTGACAGACACATACAATTGTATATTTTCTGTAATTTACTAATTAAAATATCTAATATTTTCAGACCTGTGTGGGTTTTCCTCTTTTGTCTCCTGTTGAGCCAGGTTTTGACAACAGTTAAATCTGTGAGAGCAGCATACAGCAAATATTAATTTTCTTTATCATGATATGACTGAGGTAACATGATTTAGAAGTGGACTGTGGCATCTCCTACTCGCTTTTTTTTTATTTCCAGTTGTTTACGTATTGCACATGGTCAACTGTGTATAAAGTAGTGTATAATGGAGTAAAATGTTCCTGTCAGTTTCATTATTATATCTGATATTTTTGTGTGAATATTGATGTTAAAGTGTACCTTGCATTTTACTGTAATGTACAACTTTGATAAAGTAATTATTTATTTTTCCTGGAAAGTCTTGTATAACCGCAGGCTCCTCTATCCAATGTGTCCTGGTCATTTAAGTAAATGGTAGGACTACTAACACCATTTTTACTTAAGTAAAATTTTGACACACCTTAACGCTATCTGAAACCCACTTTCAGATTTGTAAAACCTTTATTCTGTTAATGAAAATACTACAGAGGGAAATTATATTGTCTTCAGTTTACAAATTAAACGTGATCAAAATCCACTATGGCAAAAGCCTCAATATATGGACTAGATTGCACCAGAAAGGTTTGAGATTCCTGAATTGACATAAGACAACGTCACCATTATATCCAAACACAAAATCAAGTTGCATGGATAAAGCCAAGTTAAAAAAAAAAAAATGACAAACTGGATAAAGCCATTAAGTTCTTTAAAAAAACACACAAAAAAAACCTGCAACACAGAGGAAAAAAAGAAAAGAAAAAAAAAAACAGCAGTTTGGCAGGTCTGGAAACAGATTGGGCCACCTCCGGTCCGGATTCTGCAGACTAGAGGGAAGAGAAAAAAAAAAGACATGAGCACATAGCTTTCCGAAACATAGCAGATTGTTTACCAGACAAAACCTGCAAGACAACAGCAGCTCTGTGTTGATCAACAGGGGCGTGGCACCGGGGGGATAAAGCCGTGCGTATTAATGCGTAGGCTACTCTAGCACACACGCAAGGTCTCTCGCGCTCTCCTTCTCTCTGTAGTGCGCGCATGTAATTAATGCGTACTCTAGCACACACACGCAAGGTCTCTCTCTCTCCCTCTCCCTCTCCCTCTCTGTCATGTGCGTATTCAACGAAAACTATAATATATATATATATATATATATATATATATATATATATATATATATATATATATATATATATATATATATATATATATATATATATATATATATATATATATTAACGATGGAATACGGGACAAAACATGATTTTTTCATAATAAGTCGGGACACTAAAATTAGAGTTGAAATACGGAACTGTCCCGGGAAAACGTCTGGTCACCCTAGCTCAAGTCCAAAGTCCGTCGCCGTTACGCGGACTCGCGGAGCTTCAGCCGCAGAGCTCCAGTCCAAAGTCCGTCGCCGTTCCGCGGAGCTCCAGTCCAAAATCCGTAAGCCCCCCAAACCCCGTAAGCCCCCCAAGACCCATAGTGTCGATACGTCCCCAGAGAACGTCTATTTTATTTGGGACAAAATGTGCTAACGTTAACTGGATGTGCTGTTGTTCATGTGCTGTAACGTTACATGTTTATTTATAGCCAGCAAAAGCTAAATGATTATTAGGCTAACGCCAAGCTGTTGGTGAGCCGGTTTCTGGGCAGGTTTTAACGATAGTGAATAATGCTGGGGTGCGATAAAAGTATTTTTTAAATGTCATACACTTTAAATGCTACTTAGTCGAGCCACTGCTTACCTGACAACCCATCTTGTGAGCGTAGTCGGTCAGTCCGTCCTTCCCAGCGCGGTGACACCGGCAACGGTAAATGTAAGTGTCTCAGCTCTGAGCTCTTATTTTGAAAAGGGCTCATTGAGGGGGCGTGACATCATATTGAAGCAATAGACCTGATTGGCTGACTACACGTGTGGATCGTAGTCACACACTCTGCGGAAAGATAGTGCCAAAAAGATCTGTAGACGTGTGCAGAGGGATCTGTGAATGCCCTGTGATCTGCAAACACAGATTCAACACTTGCATGCTGAGCTTTGCACAGAATGTGTAAGAATTTATTTTTACACTGGTTTGAAAATACAAGTTAGACTGTGTTTGTTTGCAAATTGTGAGGAGGGCATTTGTAGATTTTTAATGGAAAAAAAGCGAAACATTTGTGCCAAAATTCTGAAAACAAATGCAATACAATCTACAAATAAACAATGAACCTCATGCCCAGACAAATCACTTTGCATTCATTCCAATTCTGGTTGTCAAATACAAGTCACTGGTTTGTATTTGTGAATCCTAAAGGGTTTGTTTGCAGATTTTAAATCTATTTGTAGATTTTGATTTACATTTGCGGATCATGAGGAGTCTGTTTGTAGATTTTACATTTATTTGTAGATCTTGTTTTGTGTTTACAAATTTTAATATGCATTTTGACCCATAGTCTCTTCATTTTCAATGATTATGGCATTATTTTGTCACAACAGTGAAACAATAGTGTCAGAATTCTGAAAACAAATGTGACACAATCTACAAACAGAACATGATCTGCACCTGCAAACAAGTCACTTTACATTCATTCAAATCCTGGTTTTCAAGTACAAGTCACTGATTTCAGTTTGTGAATCGGGATGTGTTTATTTGTGGATTTTTAATCTTTTTGTAGATCATGATTTAAATTTGTGGATCACAAACAGTTTGTTTGAGGACTTTGTATCTATTTGTAGATCTTGTTTTACATTTGCGGATCGTGAGGACTTTGTTTGCGGATTATTAATCTATTTGTAGATTGTGTTTTGTGTTTACAAGTTGAAATATCTATTTGTGACTTTTAGTCTGTCCATTTTCAATAATATTGGCATCAAATTACCCCCATAGAAAACACGGCTAAAACACACGTAAACAGACCTTAATATGTAGCGAAAAAAACACCCAATCTGGCAACACAAGCCAGCAGTGTCGCGCCGCGGCCACCGTCGACATTCTCGACAAAGCAGTGAGCGAGGAGGCGTCGTATGATCATTTAAACGGGTTTCATGACGAGGTTGGTGAGGATGGGAAAAATCTTACATTTCTGGGCAAACTGCCCGTAGATAAAATAATTGTTGTCTGTGGTTGTATATGGGCTGTGTGGTGGCAATAATAATAATAAAAAAAAGCTCGCAACATATGGAAAATACTAGTTGAAACTAGTTCATTTTTTGAAGATTGAACTATGAACTGAAGTAGTTCATTTTAAAATGTGTGAACTGAACTTTGAACTAGTTCATGTAGAAAGTGAACTTTCCCAACACTGCATGGACTGAAGTAGGGCTGCAGCTATCGATTCTTTTTGAAATCGATTAATCTAGCACTTAATCGATCGATTAATCGGATAATTTTTTTGTGTGTTTTTAAACAACCAAAACAAATAATGCATAACGAAAATGATGTGGCTGTAAAATGATCAAGCATTTGGCTTTTATTTCTCAAAAAAAAAAAAAAAAAAAAAAAAAATTGTACGAATGGACAGAATTTCATTTTTTGTTGTTGTCTGTAACTATTTGGAAGACGTGACAAACAAACAAGGTCTCGCAAAGACTGCAATACAATATGTGTTTCTCCATCACGTCGCGGTGTATACAGTGAAGGCATGCTGAAACTAGTTTTGCGTGGCTACATAAAAGTGTAAGCATATGTGATGCATTGCCGCAATTGATCTGACTGGCGCGTGAGAGAGACAAGGGTGCATGCGTGTGTGTGTGTGTATGCGTGTGAGTGTGTCTGTCTGTGTCTTGTGTGTGTGTGTGTGTGTGTGTGTGTGTGTGTGTGTGTGTGTGTGTGTGTGAGTGAAGGGGTTCACACACCGAACGCAAATTTAGCTATTTACGCGAGTAGAATAACGTTACATACAAGTAAATAGACGCATCATTCGCGAATGACGCGAACGTCTTCCGCGCACGTTGAACATTTTTAACTCGAGCGAATGTTTAAGCGTCTAACTAGACGCGATAGACGCGTCTTTGATGCTCTATTCGCGTTCGGTGTGAACACACCATTAGGTTACCTTGTTTCAGCGACGCTTGGTGAGACTGCATGGAGTGGATGTTTTCGGTTCAGATGCTGATTCATTGCAGTCTACTGTTGTGGTATGCCAGGTCTACTTTGCAGTAGACACATTGCACCTTGTTCTCTTCCTTTTTAAGTATGTAATGAATCCCAAACTTTAGACATTCTCTGCCGTTTATGGACATCTTTACTCTCCGCCATCGCGCCAAATAAATTCAAAATGTATCACGCGCTAGTATAGATCCGCGTATAGTGCGCGTCATAGGAATTTAACGAGGCTTCGAGGCAGAGTTTTTGCCTCGAGGAATTTTTGTAATCGAGTAACTCGAGGAATCGTTTCAGCCCTAGACTGAAGACCAAATGTCAAGGTCAGGATTTTCGATAAATAATGCATTCAATTTAATATCGTATACCCCTAGAACACTTGGTATATATGAGTCACATGGGATCATTCTGTGATACTTTTGCTTCTTTTATATAAGCTTGATGGGGTCACTATGCACTACCATTATATGGACGAGCGCGAGCAGAACATAAAAAAATAAACAATAACTCCTTTTGTGCTCCATAAAAGAAAGAAGGGCATATGGCATTAGAACAACACCAGGGTGAGTAATTTATGACTTAATTTTGATTTTAGGGTGACCTATCTCTTTAAAGAGGCTATATGCGTTTTTCTGAAATTTAAACTCGCGATTGACACCTGTGGCCAAAAAACAGAACTGCACTTCCTTTCTGCTAGCTCTCGCAGTGCACGCTCGTACGTGCACACTTCACAAGTTATTTGCTGCAAGGAGGTCAACATTGTTTACAGAGGTAAGAACAGTCAAATACATATATTGTTTGAGATAAGTGCTGACTAGCGGTGGTGGCAGAGTCATTTGAAACGTTTAACATGAACGCGCTTGACGTCACATCCGCAGACAGCGCGGGAAAAATTCGACCCGACAGAAAATAGGAAAATAGGATACAGGCTTAAAGGTGCACCCACTGTGAGCGGACAAGGTGTCAGTATGCTCAACAGGAGATGTCTGAGTCATAAATGGTAAAATAAAAGGCTATTGTTACGTTTATTTTGGGGAAAAAGTTGCATATAGTCCCTTTAAGTCACTGATCTGTCATTTTTAGGTGAACTATTTCTTTGACTGAGTTGCGATCAGTCATACTCTCTCTGCTCACCTTGCAGTGTCTGTAGGCACTGGCCGGTCTTGATGTCCCAGATCTTGACGGTGGAGTCAGCGTTTCCAGAGACAAGGATATTATCTTTGAGCTCCATGCCACTGGTAAGAGACTGATGACCTGTGAGCGTGTGAATACAGTTTCCCGTTTCTACATCCCACACCCGAATTGACGTGTCCAACGAACCACTCACTACATGGATGCCGTCGAACTGTAGAAAGAGCGGATTAAATAAATCATTGTTCAGTAATTAATAAAATTACATTATGTAAGAAAACTGTGGCTGAACACCCAAAGTAGTCATTTGGCTTATTCTGTGTCTAGAATAAAAACCAAGAATTCAATAAAAGCTGTATTGAGCAGGGAAGGGATTTGATTCATTTCACAATGAGATGCAGCACAAGCTGAATTCCAGATATTTTCCATTCCATTGTTATTGCGTTAAATGGCACTATGTTTGATTAACTTATGTAATTACGGCAAAGCTCTTAAAATGATGGATATATGAACAAATGAGGACAAATGCAGATTAGTATGGACTACAGCCCAAATGTTTTTGTCCCACAGTTGCTGTGTCAAAGACAAAATAGACTGTCCAAGATACAAAAATAAATAAAATAATTTTTATGCAGCATCATTTTATAATGTTATGCAGTGTAGCCATTAAACAAAAACATTGGTTTAAAATAGTTTAACAATTTTATAATGTTATGCAGTGTAGCCATAAAAAAATATACTTATGCTTTTTTCAGATCCTATTGCGGTTACACCTAATAGCACTCATGATTAATAATTTTGAGTCACTGAAGGTGTGTAGTTAAGATAAACTTCTTGCACAGATAGCAGTAGGTCATGAAAGTTTTTTAAGAGAACAGACAGAATGATAGCGCTTTTTATTCAGGCCAAATATCTCTTTAACCCATGCTTCTTTAGTGATGCTTGAGCCTTATTGCTCAAGATTAACATAGCAATGACCGCAAAGACATAAATTTCTCGAGAGATAGCTGTTCTTTTCTGTTAAGACTATGACAACATTAATCTACCTCGAGAGGCAGGTGAAGTCCGAGTGTTAGTCAGGATGTGTCAGGTGTCGTAAATGTCTATGTTTACCTGTAGGGAGTAGACTCTGTTGGTGTGACCCTGGAGTGTGTGTAGGCAGGTCTCGGTTTCAGGATCCCACACTTTCACCATGAAGTCATAGGCACCGCTGACAACCCTACGGCCGTCATACTGCACGCAGCGAACAGCTGCCACGTGACCCATGAGCACGTGCAAACACTGACCCGTCTCTATGTCCCAAACCCGTAGTGTGGCGTCCCGAGAACCGCTCACCACCCTGTGAGAGAAAAACAAACTGGTTTACTTTTCAACATCTTAAAAAAAAAGTGTGTGCTCGCATTAAAAGTTTCACATAATAATGTTGGAATGATTTTTTTTTCAATTTATGTTGGTAGAATTTAATCAGGGATTAATACAGCAGTCTATGACAGTCAATTGCTTGTACCTTCAAGGGTTCTATTTGCTTATAGCATTACATAAATCAAAGGGAAAACATACTTTGTTTATAAAACCAGACCCCTAGGAAACAAGATATATTTTTCTTAAACAAAATGAACATTAAAATGGGTTCTGCTGAAGCAAAGAGTAACAAACAGACTACTTTTGTTGTTGCTGAATGAAGCCTGAGGTCACTGAACAAAATAAGCAATCAAGCTTGACACAAAGGGAAAAAATGCACACCAATTGGCCCAAAGGCATTGAAAACAGAGAATATTGTCAGGCGAGCAATTGTGTAGTTAACAACAGAGCATAAAGAAGCAAAGCTCAACTGTATAAGAGCACGATTAATGAGTACGGCTGAAATCAAATGGGAAATGTGCGGTTTAACCAGCACTGTGTGCTGCTATTGAATGGAATTATCTTTAAAGTAGTATTATAATGTATTTTACTATATGTAACACTTGAAAAAAAAAAAATAACTCATGCATGGTAGTTGTTTACTTTTCATTTTCTTTTAACCAGAAATGATTCAATCCATTAATATTTCAGTTAATATTTAAATAAATGTAAACGTTTTTAATCTAAATTTAAGAGTGTTAACATATGTTTAATTTGAAATATTCTTAAAAAAAAACAGTGATACTATGAGTGAAAAATGTATTGTGCTAAGAGTGCAATCCACACAAATGTATTAATCATTCACTTTTTTTGTTTTCCTTATAAAAACTGGGGCAATTTTAATATATCTAATAAAGAATTTAAATTCATGTAAATCTGGAGGAAAACACAAAAAGGCCACGAACCAAAATGGAAAAACTATTGAAATGTTTTTTTTAACAGTAAATCGGCATATTAGAATGATTTCTGAAGGATCATGTGACACTGAATACTAGAGTAATGGCTGCTGTAAATTCAACTTTATGGGAATTAATTATATTTTTAAATATATTCAACTGGAAAATGACTTTCTTTTTTTAAGTGTCAAAATATTTCACAATATTACTGCCTTTACTGTAATAATGTGAGTAAAGCTTGCATAACCTCAGTGGAGCAATCTAAATGCATCTGGAAGTAAAGTGCCTTCTGGGAAATGGTAGATGTTACCTTTTCTCATGCAAGTGCATACAGCGCACTGTTGAGGTATGACCATACAGCGTGTGGATACATTCTCCTGTCTCTGCATTCCAGACCTTCAGCGTTCGGTCTGTGGAGCCACTGATAATGATGTTGTCTCGCATCTGAGAGGACCAGACCCCTCCGGTGTGGCCGACTAACGTCCGCAAACACTGGCGACACAGAGAGAAGGAAAGTGTAGTGTATTATGAATTACAATGGCATGCGTTTAAACTGCAACTCAAAGAATGGCCAACAAAAAAGATAGCAAATTAATTATCCACAAATTTAAAGCACTCAGATCCATCACTTTGACCTTTACCCAAGACATTACTTGTGCTTATCAACATATATCAAATAACACCACAGTCCATTTGAAGTAGGAAGCAGAGCTACTGGAAAAAGAAACTCTTTATTTCATATCATATATTTGATATCGATTCGGCATGATGAGAGAAATCCCATAGAATAATCCATAAGGCTATAGGCCATTTCCTCTAAATCTAATTAAACCAAATTCAATTTAATTTCAGAGGCAAACATGAAATCAAAGGTGCCTGTGGTCATTTCGTTGTGCTATGAGGCGAGTGGAAAAGCTTTGCAAGTGTCAAAGGCGTAACCTCTGAACCATGACCGATAAAAGCAGGGGTGATAAACCCAAGAGATGTGAAAGAGGAGGTCTCAAGGCCTTTAATTCATAATGCAGCTGCTCCTATTTCTGTCTCCATCTCGATTCATGATCAACCGCAATGCATCATTAATCTTTAGAAGCGGTGACCAACCTCCACGCCACCGAGGGCTTTCGAGCGTTTTAACGCGCCTTGCTTTGTTCTATCGCCATATGTGGCAATTGATGGAACAAAAGAGCTACTACTGAGAAAATCAAACCAATTAACAATCATTTCAAAGCATTACAGTACCTGCAAAAATGACAAATGGGATAAAACAAAGGGGTTAAAAGCAGAATGGCTTTTCATAGGGAACTGGATTAACGACAGGGATGTTGTCTCTAAACAATCCCGTGCTAAAACGTGCCCAAAGCCAATTTCTTATCTTGTGATCAAAAGCTACTGCACTCACATTTGTAATGTCCATACCATGCCAAAGAGAAAAAGGGAGGGAGGTTAAATCATGAATATTAATGCACTTCTTACTGCATTATGCATGAGGCGTTGTGTTCCATAATGAGGATGTGTTACAAAGGCGATGGATCTTTCCCATGGAATGTTGGGGTGGTTTAAATAATGCCGGTGAGCACGGAGCCATGTTCTCAGGCGATTACAGCCTGCTCAGGCTGTCTCTGGAAGAGGACCTTTGAAACCAAATGGCTTAGGTGTCTGTTTATCTGCCCGTTGAGAAACCATAAAAGACATAAAAAAAATCTGTGGCACCCACGAGGCATGGAGATTAGCATTCCGTTTGAGTGGCTGGTGGGAAACGTTTGAAGCCAAGGATCGAGGTTTAAATCCATTTGAGAAACCCCTTCCAAATTCCACTCATTTTACAGTCCACATCTAATCGTAGGGAAGAAGATACCGTGCAAATTGTGGCTAGGGTGGTAAAGTGCCAGTGCTTATTTTGTTTAGTCTCCTTCCACATTGCGCTCGTCGGACTGAAGTGGGTCCCATTTCAACACCCTCATTCTCGTGTTCAAAACCCACCGTATTCCTGAATGGCCAGGGTTGGCACACAAATTCCGTGTTTCAGATGGTGAGCAGACTGTTTAGAGCAGCTGTTTTCATTGCTAACCCTCCTATTTTCATACTAAAAAAGTCCTCTCCCATCTGGAAGAGCACTATTATTAAAGCTTTTCATCACCAAACCACAGACTACAATGGTTTGTGGGAACTGGAGTTTGAAGAACATCTGTCTGTTAAACACTGTTCAGCTATTGAGTCTGGGCTTTGTAAAGGAGGGTATACAAGGTAAACAGAGGAAATTATAGTGTGCCATAACCATGGTATGGTTCTAGTAAGCACAAAACCTCTTCTAGGGCCAATAAATAGCTGATGGCTGTTTGAATAAATAAAAGGGTAAACATAGTCTTTGCATATAAAACAATGCTGTCACTGCCACATTACATTAGTTCTAAGCTTTCTGGGAAAGACTGACTATCTAAAGACTGAAGGTCATCAGAGGTTAGATCAATGTTGTTTTTGTTAAAACAAACTACAACTATAAAAAAAAGTGTTTTCTTTAATTGAAAATATAGTTCCACCGAGTAATTTACACCGTGCTCTCTCATTTCATACCTTGTATCCTGTTTTTGGTGCGTAAACTTTTTTCTAATTACTTCATGAATATAGCTATGATCTGCGCTCAAAATTCATCACATTTTACATTTTTCACAGGCCATTCATTTATTGACAAAGCTTATAATATAAATATATAAAAATATAAATAGATGATAAACAAACCAATATTAGCAACTGAAATAAAATGCATTGAAGCACTAAAATAACTTAAACCTAAATAGATTTTTAGAATTAAACTAAATAATAAAAATTACAAAAACAAAATTACTAAACTTAAATGAAAACTAAAACTTACAAATAAAAGGTTATTTCAACACTAGTAAATACTATAATAATATCCAAATAATACAAAAATAACACTGGGTTAGACCTCCTTACATAAAGCTAATTATCCATCTACAGCTACATTTAAAAAACTTTAGTTGGGTTGTTAAGCCCATCAGGCCTCAAACAAGCAGAGGTTTAAGCTTATTCCAGAACAGGAATCTTATAATATAAGATATGCAAGATCAGCATATGAAGGTAATCTCCGGCTGGGTGTGTTTGTTTCTCTGATGCAGGAGTGGGTGGATGGTTTGGGCAGGAGTGCTGCAGTCTGCATGTTAAGGAGTTGGTGGTCAGCCAAAGGTGCAGTCTGAGTCATGGCTGGAGCGAGGGAGGGGGAGGAGAGTCGCAGGAAATTAAAAGCCGAATAAAGCAGTGAAAACGAGGGGAGAGGGCGTGAAATGGAGCCAAAGGCTTTAGGGTTGAGTGAAAGATGTGATGAAAGCAAGAAGTAAACAGAAGGATGGAGGCTGGAGGGCTGTTTTCACAGTGAGAGACACAGATGCATATGCTCATACACTCCCTGTGACCTTCTCACTCCTCTCTACAGTACGTCATGTCACACCCAGATCTCCTGCGCTACCGTAAACACATCTCCACGAAAGGTGACCTCCAGCAGCAGAGAGCAGCTTTGAACACATTGCATAAACGGTCTCAAGGGCTTTCGGGTTTTAATTTGGCAATCTAAACCCAGGGTTTCACACAGTTCATACTTTACCCTGGGTTAGTAATTAATGAAATATCTCACTGTACATTTGTAAAAACCGGGTTAATGTTCTTTATTTGCATATTCATGAGGCGATAGCATGCAAGTCGATGCTTTAATAGTTGATTCGTCTGGAAATTGTCAAATTTGCTTTGCCGTCTTAAATCTTCTGAAATATATAATACAAACATAATACAGCTGCTGGTTTATTCCAGTTAAAGCGTTTGTCGTCGCTGTGTCGTCGTTTTGTCGTCACTGAAACTAAATAGTACAAAAAGCTCATGAAATTTTAACGAGGTAAGCACTGAGGATGCTTATGACCACTTATTTGTTTCCAAATATTTTGCTGTAACTTTCCATCATAGGTTCGCACATTCTCAGGTATATCAATTTAAATACTTGTTCCAAGACATGTATATTTAATTATAGAGCATAACAAGAACATACCTTTTGACCACAGAAATTTCCATGATTTCTCCAAGATCTTTTAGGATTTTATTTATTTCCATTACTTTTTCAGGACAGAAAATCACACTTTTGAAAGATTCGCAAACTAAAGATTGGCAGTTTTGAACCATAACCAAATAAATATTCTATAATAGAGCATAAGGAACATTCCTATTGACTACAGAATTTTCCATGATTTCTCTATGGTTTTATTTCCGATTCCTCTAGGCCTGAAAATCGCATTTTTGACAATCGTGGCTAGCCAGGCCGGGGTTTCTCTTTCAAAATTACAATGGAGAAATGCTGCTTTAAGCACAGTGTGAAAAGCCCTTTAGTATGGTTTTTTTTTGGTCCTTTTTTCAAGGCATCCACATAACCTTTTGTGGTCACCAACTTTCTACGCCACTCATTCCTGAACAGGTGAAAAGAGCTGTGGTTAAATCCTGTCGACACATCTCAGAAAAGCCAGATTAAAAGAGTCTTAGCCCTGGGCTGGTTGTGATGTGACAGAAAGAGAGAGATGTTGGCCAAGTGTCACTATATGAGGAATATTCCACAGGCATTTTAAAGCTGCTAGATGTCAGGCATGTCCGTACAGCTGGCATAGAGGAAACTTCCATTGCTTCAGTGTGCTGGTGATTGTCTCTGAAGTTTTAGGATAAATCCTTCTCAACTCGGGAGACTGTGGACGAGTCCGACAGCTCCCAGTGAGATGGAGAGAGAGTGCTACATATAATCTGTGAAGTGGTTCAATCGATAAAACGCCTCATCTATTCAGGTAATCTGAGCAAAGTAGGTTTGTTTTGTTGGTCATGCCAAGGAGACAACATTAAAACCAAAGTCCATAGAAGCCCCTGTTCTTATCTTGATCCTAATCCAAAGCAGCTCATCTGCTTGCTTATGTTTCTGTCACATTTCATCCCTCATCAGACGCTTATCGTGCTGTACACATCCTCAAGCGTGGCACACATTCAAATGAGCAGGATGCTGCGTTAGAGCCTAATCTTCCCTCAAAATCACTTTCCTATTACACACAGCATGAGGCCCATTCATTTACTATGGAAGGGGGCCAGTAATAGCATTATCATGCAAGTGCGGGTGAAGATGGTCTGTAATCCACGGCACGCCTATCAGATCTTTATCTTGCAATCGTATCAGGCGTCGCTCAGACATTTGCTTATTTCCATGTTGGGCTAATGATACTAGGGGTCGGGTATAAATCTAATAATATACCAGTATAAATTTGTCAACCTGTATGCTAACGTAGTTGCCAGTGTTTCCTTTGCAGCTTTCCTGATTCAGCTGAAATTAAAAATATGTAGCCACTAAATAATGGCAAGAGAACTAGTGAATTGTTTTCACAAACAAGGTTTGTGAAAACATGACTCTTATGGGCAGACTCTTGTATTAGGTTACAAATATGGGCACTATCATTATAGTCAGATTCAATAAAATTCACTAAAAATCACACTAAAAATCATCATGATAGAAATTTTGTACACACTCCACAACAGTGTTCATGCATGTGTTACTAAAATGAGAAAAAGTCAACCAGTATTAACCAGTATTTGACTAATTAAAAAAAAAAAATGGACCCATACCAATATAAAAATATTATATAAAAAGATATGCAAATGAAAGGTTTTGAAAAATTATTTGCTTATATGGTGCATCTCTAAATTAACCATAGCCTTAGCCCAGACTGCATGTCTCAAAATGTTTGCGTGCATAAATAATATACTTGATTGAAAAACTACTTTTAGCAACCGGTATTTCATGTTCTTTCCTGTCCAAGTTTTTCATGAATCACTTCGACAGAAAGCGGGAACCAGCCCATAGTGGTGCTTGCCAACTCTCAATAAACATTATCTGTAATGGGAAAAGCTGTTAATCTGGTCTCAGATCAGCAGTGAAGGGCACCTTTTTACCTAAACAGAAAGAAAGCTGCTGGTTCCAACAGATGGACTGCAGCAAAATGGCCCCTTTAGACCCTTTTTTTTTTTTTTGCTTGTGAAAAACAAATGAATGGCAATTTTCTGTTTTAATCTATAAACTCAAAATGGGCTCCATTATAATGAGCGAAATGAGTGAGGAGTGTTTACTGAGAAAAGAGCACTTGTGTGCAAAGGAATTCCAACTATTCTCTCGCGATGACATTCTTTGGCCGGCTTTATCCTCAGACAATATCAGAGCAAAGCAAACAAAGAACGGAGAGAAATTTGGACAATGACATCCAAACACCATACAAAGAGAAAGCACACGCTTTCATTCTTTATACAAAATAGAGGTCAAACTGAAAAACAAACAAAACAAAAAAACAGTGTTTGTCTGAGTATGTGTACACATAGGGGTTGGTGATGTAGAAATTCGGGACCTATGACCCAAAGGAGCCTATTTGTCTAGATCTGCTATCGATCCCAACCCGAGAAGGTTTTAGTCTCAGAGGGTGAGTATCTGCGTGTGAGTTGCTTGCATGAGCTCCAGGGGTTTACAGCACTTAAATGGTGAACTGAAGTGTAGCGAGAGGAAAAAATAAACAGACCCAAGGTCAAGACGACAGAGAGACTGTAAGAGTACCAGAAAGAGATGAACAGAGCAGTGAAACCGAGCACATCCATATATTCAGAGTTTTGTGGTTGTGGTTGTGATCACGACAACAGAAATGCAAATTTTTAAAAACACAAGAAGAATGTATATTGGACTTTATTAAAAGTCCTTAAAAAGACAGTTAATAGTTTACAGCTGAGTGAACTGCAAAAGTGAAGAGTGTATGAAAGAGTAGTCGCACTAAACCCCATTGTCTCCTGCTTTACTGTTCCACTTCCTCTGACAGTTGCTTCAAAGGACACAGCATTTCCTGTTTAATTGGCCCCAGCGAGTTACACGGGACTCTCTAAAGCATTGCATCAGACTTGACACTTCACATAGCTATAATCTCCTTTATATTAGGGATGCATAATATACTGGTTATTTTATTAAAATATCATGACAATTTAAATAGCTAAAAAAGTAAATTAAATGGTTTAAATATTATTTTAGCAGTTTCATTTATCAGCTGATATTAGGTATTTATTGCGACATTGGATATTTGCATTTAAGATTACTTCTACAATAATTTTTTTTTTTACAAAGTAATGTAGACTTGTGGGCAACAAAAAATGATTGCCCGCTCTCTGATGGGAATGCGCGTTTTAGCCTTTTTTGAAAAAAATTTGGGTATATTTCTGAGTAACAGAAGTTGATCCAAGCTTTACAAGCAATTTCAAGCTGGTGCTTCTTTTCGACAGCTCCGCAAACAGAACTGCATGATGGGAACAAAAAGGCAGCCTGCCATATATGCGGCGAATGACCCTAATCATGGCGCATCTGCCATCTGCTACGATGATGTCTCTCATCAGACAGCATGTTGCTGCTGCACCAATCACATCTCCGTTGTGATAAGACGCGAGAGCCAATCAATGCACGCTAGATTTGATTACAGAAGCTCAAAGGCTGATAACCTTGGGAATATTTGAGATCCTCTTCTGTATAAAGCGGACTAGTGAGAGTCACATGGAAGAAAAAACGAACAAACGAGAACGACAACGCCCCTGTAAGTGTCTGTTATGATAGTGAACATTGAAAGGAGAGATTTCATTAGACTCTGGATGAAAATGGAGGTCAGGATGGAAAGGGCAGCGCTGCATGATGAGTGAACCGCACACACATTATTTTACAACTGCCATAAACTTGCAGCACAAGGACCATGTCACAGCATTGGCCAGCGTGATGAATCCTTAAAGTGCAGGAGGAAGGGAATGGCAAAGAAAGGAGGTGAGAAAAAAGAGGGGAGAGAGACAGTCAGGCAGAAAGACAGACAGACAGACAGACAGACAGGGTGTTTGCAGCTAGTGATCATCTCAGTGTTCAATAGAACATGACTGTTCTCACATTCTCACGTGAATAAGTGATGAAGATGCTCATGTGCAGGTTTTCTGGTTGAATTGAGATGGCAGTGAGTGCTGTTGTACAAGGATACTCAATGAAAACACACCTCCCATGAGAGAGAGAGTGAGAAGATGAAGAGAATGAGAGGAGGACAGAGAGGAGTCAGCTGCACACTCATGTACACCTCAAATATCTGAAAGCATTTTGAAAATGCAAGCAAAGCCACGGATGTATTAATCAATGTATTATTCAGTGATAACTGAGAAAATTTAATGATAATCATTGAACTGATAGCAGAACTAAAGCCAATAATTTTAAGGCTAATAGAAGATTAATTTCTTACTCTGAGACCCTTTAGCTGAATTAAAAAATAAAATAAAAACTTTAAATCAGCCAGATTGCAGTGTTGGAGTAACGTGAAGTAGATGGCATATTTATACATTTTGGATGTGCTATATGCTAAATTATGTTTTTAAAAAAGAAGTCGCATTACAACCGTTGCAGTTTCCATAGAAATTTCGCATGATGATTTGAAAAAAATAAATCATTTAAATGTATAATTCATGTATTTAAATATTTATATATATATATATATATATCACTTCTGAACAATGCATTTCCCATTGGATTATGCATTTACCTTTAAAGCTTAATAAATACATAAATAAAAGCTCACCTTTCCAGTAACAGCAGACCACACTTTGAGCGTGTTGTCATCTGAGCCGCTCACTATGCGATTTCCACAGAACTGGAGACAGGTGATGACATGGTCGTCATGGCCCTTCAACACCTGGAGATAGAGGGAAGGCACAGGAGAGAAAGAAAAGATTAATTACAAAATGAACAGAAACGCCAGTATTTCAGTGATGTGTGAGAATGATGTGAACCTGCTGATGTGGCAAATGGCAAAGCAGCTTTCAACTTGACATGGATGAACAAAACTGTCAGGTTCATGGTCACCACGGTAACAAACGAGTCAGGTAAATAAATGCTTCTGCTGTTCTGGTGCAGCTGAAGCATATGCACATACTACATGTTCATTAAAGAGGATTTTTGAGTAGCTCTTTACAGGCTACTGCAGGTGTTTTCTAAGACTTTTCCACACGTATCGGTTCCAGGATTGAGCCCCAGGGGACAGACGGATGGGTGTCTCTCAAAAGGAATTCTAAATTAATTTAAAGCAGTAAAAATCTCTTTGAGTGCCAATTCTGACTAAGTGATTAAAGTGATTTAATATTATGCCTTACAGTAATGAGGAACTAGAAAAGTGAATGTAGGAAAAAGGGGATAGAAGCAAAACCATCCATCCATCGGCAGTAAAATGTTTTATGTTTTTGAAAGAAGTCTCTTATGCTCACTAAGGCTGCATTTATTTGATCATAAATACTGTAAAAACATCAATACTGGGAAATATTAGTATAATTTAAAATAACTTTTCTATTTTATTATAGTTTAAATTATTCCTATGATGGCAAAGCTGAATTTTCAGCAGCCATAAAGTTAAAATAACATTTTCTATATTTAATTATTTAATATTTCCTGTAATGTGTAAATGTTCCATGTGCCATGTGCAGTGCCTTTTTAGACATGGCATAAACACTTGAAATTTCATTTAAAACGGGTGTATATACAGTGAAGCCCACTTCGCAGGACACTATCAGGAATGTACCCGTGAAGTAGGAGTGAAAATAAAAGTGAAAACACACACACACACACACATGACCACACTACCTTAGGTGATTTGAGGTCCCCTCTCCTCCAGTTGGTGTCTATTCTGTGTTGTCTGATGTAGGCACTCTTCCAGGGACTGTGTGTGAACCCTGGCTTGATAACCTTTCTTCTCTTTATGTGCAAGGGCTCGTCAATACCTGCAAAACAGACATTTTCTAATGTTAGTGACATCGATTCAATGCATGATTCTACTATTATAACGGCATCAATCAGGCAACTATTTAATAAACGTGTGTTTTTTTGACTCCCTCCAGAGTTTGTGGAAAACAGTGAAATCACCTTCTTCTTTGCATTTTTCCCTCCAGAGCAGGTTGTCCTCTGCTAGAATACGCCAGTTAAAACACGTCTGAGCCGCCTGAAGCAGATCCTTTGGCTCCAGAAATGACAATACGTGTAAGGCCAACTACAACACAAGATAGAGAAAGAGTGAGACATCAGGAGAGGGTGAGACAGAGTAGGGTACAACGGATCAAGACACTATTGGGATAGTGTCACAAAGGGGCTTAAGACAATTTTTATTTTATTTCTCTCAAATATGTTACATAGCACGTTTTTCAGGAACCAATGAAATATGAAAAGCATAGGATTTGAGATAAAACTATTGGTTGTAAAAGCTTAATAAACAGAACACTGGCAAAACATTTGTTGAAACTTATTTTCATTAAATATGATCTTAAAGTATGTTCTTAAATTATATCAAATGATTTAACTTATTTATGAGTTCAAATATGGTGACACTGTCATTATTAATAATATAATTCATATATAACATAACTAATATAATAACAACTAATAATGGAATACATTATGAAATAACTCAACTATCACTAGCCCCAATTTACTTTCACACAAATGTTGCTCCAATATTAAATTATTATTATTATTTTGGAATTTGGATCTTTGGGAAGTAAAAATATGTTTTTCTTAATTTGGGCTTTTAGCCATTTTAACCCTATTAAATGACTAAGGCCTTCACTTGATCACAGTAGTGGATTATCAATGTACAATTCTTTTTTCCCCCCTGATCTCCCATTGTCAAGTGTACTGCCATTTTGCGCAGACCTCAGTTAAGACAGAGCATGTCCAAACAGTTCCACCATTCCTTATGCAATCAATCACAAAAGTTGCAGTCTGAGATTCCACAGTGTGTACAGTACTAGCCTAGAGGAGCTTTTTCCACAATCTGCTTCAATCAGGCAGACAGACACACCCTGCATATTACTGCACTGACACAAAAGAAAAACAACCTTGATGGGGAGGAGAGCCGGGAAAGATGACAGGTGATGGAGAACAAGAAAGGCAAGCTGAAACAGTGACAGGAAGGAAGAGAGGATGAAAGGAAGAGATGACTGCCATTACAGAAAGAAGAAGAGCAGAGAAAGGGAGGGGGAGGGGGGTGCCAAGGTAGTTTCCTATATATTCTTGAACAGAGGCTGAGAGAATTGTGATCTTTTTTTGAAGAGGTGTAAGAGGACATGTCAGTCAAACTAATCTCCAGCACCTACTACTTTGCTTTAAAACCACCCTGTCAAATATCAAAGCCATAAAGTGGGAAACTGCGTTAAATTAAAATGAATGGACATCAGTGTTACAAGTTATATTTACCTCTCTGGGCAGCAGTGAGATGAAGTCTCTTTGAAACTGTGGTTCGATCACCTGCATCATGTGTTTCACCTGCGTGGGCTCACAGCTGTCGATCAACTCATCCAGCGCAAGCAGCTTCTCTGGGCCACTCCAGCTCTGTAACACACACATCAGCACATGTGACCAAGAGCATATACAAAATGTGTGCACAATTACATTTAGAGCTCTGCAGCAAACCATTCCCTGAAATGGTAACTTCTGGTATGAATGGAAGCATGAAGGTTCTTGAGTCAAATGGAACAGACTTCATGTCTTGGGGCTGTTGGAAACTATCCAGGGTTTGTTCTCTCCATATTAAAGCTGTGGTCAACTTGATCCAGTGGAATAAAATGTTTCGCTGATCTCATGGTGTTCGGAACTTAATTCGCTCTCAGTGAGGACGTGCTGCACCAGAGAGATTGTGCCAAAGTCATTCCGCTCTGAGGCGCATCAAATAAGGGAGGAGGATTGCTCAGGGATGTTTATGATGGAAGAGGGATGTACAGAAGAGGACTATGGGGGACTATAATTTACTGCTGAAACACTTCAGCTGGGGGAACTCAGCATTGTTATTGCAGAATGGTTATGTCTATATGCGTTTATGCAAGCATAAGTAGCACTTTTAGCAGCTCAAACTAATGAGATACCATTAAACAGCTGAGCAAAAATCTGATTCAAATGCTCGTTGGTTTTTTTAATTGAAGCCAACTAATTAGACTAATCTTGAGATACAGGCTTCCCAAACTTTATCAATGAATTTCCATGACTTTTCAACAACATGTGTTATTATTTTGTTATGACAAAGATTGACATTTCCAAGATAAAGCATTTAAAATTCCAGCAAGGTTTCCAATGACTGTCAAAACTCCAAAGGTTGCAATTCTAAAGCCCGGCTTCAACACTGAACTGCAAACTGAGCTACATCACCACAGGCTTCCACTGTAGAATGCAGAAATTACACATTTAATGTGAATCACGTAAGCGATACTGAAACCGCTGACTCATAGGGATACGGAGTGTCATTTGCACCTCCAGATATAAGCCTTACAATAACTCAGGGCAGAAACAAGTAACTCATTCAAGCACTGACTGAGCAAACAAGCAAAACCATTTCTGAACCCACTGTGTAACCGCATAGACAGACCGCAAATTAAAAGACATTATACAAAACTATTGATTCTCTCCTGAGACACCATTTAATGACTCGCCATTGACGTAATGAAGAATTACGTGCACATTCCAACTGCACATTTATTAAAGGCTTTTTTCTTTAAGTAAAAAGAGTTATAAAGAGTAAACAAATCTAGCTCGACTCAAAATTAATTCGGTAGAAGCAAGAACACATCTTTGGGAAAACTTTGAGCATTAGACGAAAGCTTCTTCATCCTCAGTCAACACAGGTATCTGCTATTTCATGCCAGAGCAGCTTCGTAAAGCCTGAGGACTGATGAAGCCTGTAATTATCTGTAAGGAAGAGCAAACACAGGCTGAGGTGGAGCCTCTGCTTTCTGTTGAGGCTCGAATTGTTGTTCTAGTAAGACGGATATGACAAAAATTTTAATAGTTGCAAACTTGTAACGGTCGCATGTCCTTAAATAGCTAATTTAGATTCTGTCAGATCTTAGTACCAGCACTCTGTAATTAACATAACACCAGACTGCAAAAAAAGTGAATTTTCTTAGCACATGTTGTCAAGGTACAGTGTGGAGCCCCCAGAGTCCCACAAATTTATTCATGGACACGGTTTAAGTTTAAAACAATCCCTCATTTTAGTTAAATCATGGCCACGCTGTACTAACTAATTTCCTTATTTGAATTAAATTGACATGCAGGGGAAAAAAAGCAAGATATCATAGCCACAAATTGACGATTCATTCCCAAGACTTAACTCATTCCCTCGGAACAAATTAATCAATTGGAACAATGTTTAAAGCGCATGTCACGTGCGGGGCTCAATAATAACATGATGCTCATAAACAAAAATCTCGAAATTCTGATGTATATCACTATTATATACCCAAATATCTGTGATTTAAATTCTTTATTAATGCTTGTTGAAATCTATAGAATGTTCACCAACAGTCATAAACGACGCCAAATTATTGGCAGAAGAATTGTTAATAACCACAATGTGTTTGCTATTATTATTAATAAATATTTTATTATAATAATAGTTCATGTGTATTAAACTATGGTGTCATGTTTAAAAAAAACAACAACAAAAAAACAACGATATGCCTAGAGAAGTGTGCTACAGTGATTTTACCATGATTACAGTTTTATTCAGCAGTGATAGTACAGTGCACGTGGTTAACTCTCTCTGGCAGGTCTTGTGAGAAAGACTTAAATGATTTGGCTGAACTCACCTGAAAGGTGCGGAGCCACTCCTGCAGGCCCGTGGGGGCTGGATGGATGTGATACGCCGTCTCTGCTGACCCTGCCCGTTGACCGCTCGCAAGCCCCCAAACGTGGTGGGGGTGGCTGGGTACGGCAGACCCGTGGGACTATTCAGTGAGGAAGGATAGAAAGAGGAAAACTAATTAGACTTAAAGATGCCATTCAAAAATCACACTAAATTAAAACATTTGTAAAATGGCATTCGGTTGAGGAATTTATAACAATTCACTCTGACAGGAGACATCTGTCTTGCAGTAATTTAGTATGTAGTAAGTAAAGGTCCTTATAAATGATAGAGTGCAAGACTGTAGTTTATAGAAGATTTCAAAACAAAATAGCTTACTGAATGTACTGTGGATGAAGCTACTATGAAAATCTGAGGCTTTATTTCAGAACAATAGTGTGAGAATTACAGCCAAAACCAAAGTGGTGTGTGTGTGTGAGAATCGTGCCAGATGAGCACTACAGTCCACTTGAGCCGCTGTTGTTGGACCATTAGACAACGTGACCATTACCTCAGCCTCAGAATTCAATCAGCCACCTGCCCAACACAAATTCATTCAAAAGTTTATCTTCATCTTTGTTTCATTCCTGGAAACCCTTTCCTGTTCCATTTCATTATTATAGAGTCCATTTAAAACGGTGCTCAAAATCGTAATGTATGCAAACTAGTAAGAACTGAAGCACATTCCTTTTTCCACTTGTGAGAAAAGGACACAGAGTTGTCCCATGTCAGCAGTCCTTACTGCAATTCTGTCTCTGGGGCCCTACACTAACACCAAAAAGACAATTCAGCACTCCTTCCTTGCTTTCTGCTTATCTACAAATACCTTCTCCGGTGGAAGAAACGAAGGATGAGAAGGAGAGCGGGAAGAGTGCAGGCGAGCACGTAGTGAGGTCTGTTTTTATTATGGATTCATATTTAATGGGATTTGAGAGCGAGATGCCAAGATGCTTCAATTACCCAGCACGCAACTGCTGACTGTTTGGCCATGTACTACTCTAGTATAAACCAGGAGAACACCTGCATCTTGACAATAAGGCATGAATACTCGTCAGAGCTGTATGCTGAGTATGGGTTTGCTGAATAAGGGACTTCTCAGGTGGTGATTCCATGATTACAGGGTTTGTGTGACTGCGTGTCATTGCTGAACCATTAGCAACACCAAAAAAAGAGCTAGATTTACACATGTATATATTAGCTCTTGCAAGGCAGCAAAACTAAATGTGTAGGTTTCAGGTGAGCTTTGCAGCGTACAAGGAAAAAAAAGGAGTTTCCATCCTAATTGTGAATTTAATTTAGGTACAAAAATGGAACTGCACACAAACAATTTACAAATAAAGCTAGGCTTTCATCCCATTTCTTCAAAAGAACAAAATGATCAATTCCAGTTAAATTTATGCAAAACTAAAAGGAAGACACTGTGGCCCTTTTTTTATTAAAAATGTGTGGTTTAAAGTGTGCGGACATAACACAAACATCCTGTTCGGTAGCAATCGTGGGCAGATTTCTTGTCAGACAGTAGGAAGTAACTGCAGCTAAACATCTGAGCAAATTATTAATTGCATGAGCAAAGTCACATTACATTTTTAATGCACATCAAGGAATTTATTCGGTAAATATGTCTTTTTCCTCACCTCATTTTTTAGTGTTTCCATCCAGCATTTTATATGTGATATCCCAACATTTGCATATACATGTGGATAAAAACCTACCATTAAAAAGTTTGGGGATGGTAAGATCTCTTAATGTTTTGAAAGAATTCACTAATGCTCACAGAGGCTGCATTTATTTGATCCAAAACACAGTGAAAACATTCTAGTTATTTCAATTTAACATCATTACTAAATTTGTTTTATATATATATATATATATATATATATATATATATATATATATATATATATATATATATATATATATATATATATATTATTTATTTATTTCTGTTTAGGCAAAGTTAAAATTATCAGCAACCATTTTTCTAGTCTTTAGGGTCACATTATCTTTCATAAATCATACTAATTGTGCTGATTTGGTGCTGATTTCAATTAATAGTAAAATGTCATCAAATTGAATTGAATAATCCATACATATTAATATTATGAATACAATTTTAAATTAGTAAAAAAAACTAGAGCTTAAAACATTTTGTACAAATCTTAATGGACCATTTAGTTTATGTTGTTCATGTTCTTAAAAAAACTTTTTAAACAAAAATATGTTTAAATGTAAGTTTAAGAATTATCCAAAATGTTAATTTATTTGATTTACTCATTTAAAATTCTTAATTCATAATATGAATATTTAAGGATTATTCAATTCAATTTGATGGAATTTTACAATTCATTGAAATACAACATATCGTCGCTGTCCGATGAAAACCGCGTATGTCCATTTTGCCGATTTTGAGATTTTTCGACAGATAGAATGTCCGGGTTCATTTCCGTATACAGTGTGCGTCACATGTCTAAATGACCAATGAAAAGTTGTGAAATCATGTCATCTGATTTTCACGTATATCCATTTGGTGTCAAAGCTGTCAATCACGCCGCGTATCTCCCGCCCTGTGGAGGCGTCTCGCAGGTCTAAGCGTCTCTGGAAGCTCAGGATTGTATAGCCGAATAACTCTGTCAGGTAAAGTATAAGCAAATGTTTGTTTTTGACAACACTGTTCAAGTTTATTATATATTCGCAATATATTCACAACTGTTATTTACCGGTAAATGGTCTAGAGGAAGTAATTGTCACTGTTTATTGTGGAGATGTTAACGCACGGGTCTGTTAACAATAGCCTACTTTTAAGGTAGTCTAATATTTTTCTGACTAATAAATTACTGACACAGTAAAGGGTAGATTTAAATAAAGAATAACGAATAAAGAATAATGAATTTTAAATAAAGAAAAGCTAAATTCAAATAAAGAAAAAACTAAATTTAAATAAAGAAAAATTACATTTAAATAAAAAAAAAAACGAAAATTGAATGAAGAAAAAAAACGAAAATTAAATAAAGAAAAAAAACGAAATTTAAATAAAGAAAAACAAAATTAAGTTAAATTAAAAACGAGATTAATTTAGATTGATAACATAAAAAGGCTAATACATGTTGGGTCGGTGTACTTTTTCGTTCATTTCGGAATGAAAGATGAAATGTAAAAAAAAAGGGGGCAGCTTGTTTTTTTGTTTAAAAGAACAAAACAGAAATGGCTGTATTTTTTGTAGGCTACATAGCATAGCCTACTTTGTTATTGTTTTAGTATCATAATGATTAATGAATGCACGCACAATTATCCGTGAACATGATTTGAAGCCTTTCAACTTGTGTGTGCAAAATTCAGAATTAAATAAATGTGCAGCAATTTGTACAAATAGAGTCTGTAGGTCTATACTGTTGTAGCCATTAAATGAGCGCATTTAGTTTCATATTTGTTAAAATATTATGTTTTTTTTTCTTCCATTTTTGTTGATTTATGAAAAGTGAACAGCACGAGTAATAGGATGCACAATTTGAGACATGGAGTGTCAGACATGATTTTGACCACTTCATTAAGTTTTATTTTGTGGAAAACCTTTCTTTAAAGTGAATTTCGTTTTCTATAAATTGTATCTTAATTTTAATTCATTTTTCAACAACCAATTGCCTGGAGTGGATTTAATAAATAAGAAGAAAATATATAGCAATATAATCATGAGGCGCCCGCGTGGTCATATTGCACGTTAACTGGAGCGCATCTCATCCTAACTTAACAGTGTATGCCTCACACAGACATGAGAAAGACATCGAATGCACAAAGCTTGAAAAGTCTTTAAACGAAATAATTCAAAACGAAAAGAAAAAGGCTACTCTCTGATTATGTATGATTATATGAGTGTATTGATTCATTGTGCCTTCATATTTTGCAAGAGACATTTAATAAACTCAGCGTATTTAATAAAATGAGACGTAGGCTATTTAATAAACTGAATGTATTTAATAAACTGAGCGTAGCCTATTCATCTGTCAATATGAAACGCGACTTGGCCATTCTAATTAATGATCGGAAGAACGCGTATCGACCACCGTTACTGTAAAATATGCACGTATGTCCATTTAAACTCGATTTTGGTCAAATGTGGATTATATCATTACACTGGCAATTATATGGTTACATTTAAAGATACCGTACCAAGTATGACAACGCTACGTTCAACTGCTTTTGAATTACCTTGTTTTTTTCACTTCCTGAAAAGTAACCGTTTTGGACATACGTGAGTTTCATCGGGCAGCGACGATATATAAAAAAAAGCTTTACATTCTTTGGAGTGTAGAATGTTCAAAAGAAAAGCATTTGTTTGAACATAGAAATATTTTGTAAAAGTAAATGTCTTTGTCACTTGTAATCCATTTAATGTGTCCTTCCTGATTACTATACTTTTTGGTATTTTAATGCAGCACAGACTAAAACATTTAGCACATTTCAGGTAAGATGGTGAGTGTTTACCTTGGACAGGGCTTTTTTTCCTGAAGGGAAAGGTCGAACCTCAGGGCCATGGTCCAACTTCCTCTTCATCTGCAACAAAGAGGAGGGGAGCTGGTTAGTTTGGGTTTGTAGAAGGCAACAAAATAACACCATAAACAGCAACTTTGCAGTAATGAGAGGGTGCATTCCTTAACCTGTTTAAAACCACATGCTACTGATCCACCTGTGTTCCTTCCTATGCAAGAGGCTACTGAGCGAGTCTGGGTTTTGTACTAGAGTGTGTTGGGTATTGTGCTAGTTCCCTCGCCACAAAATGTAGGCCAGAGGAAGGAAGGTCATGTCCACTTTATAGTGACATGGCACAGAAAAGATAAAGTCTGACAGCTGATGCTAACGCTTGTCATGTGAGTCTTCAAAGAGGTGTATGGTATAAACGTGCACAGCCCTCATAGGAGTTGGAAAGGGGGGCACATACACACAAAAACACACATCTGTGTTGGCAGAACAGCTTACATTTATATGGGCTTAAAAGAAAAAAAAGAAAAAAAACTAACCCTATGCTTCACTGTCTCTTTCTATGTCACCCACCCCCCGCACAGGCTGAAATGGCCCTGGTTTTGCTGCATAGTTGGTGCCTGGCTACGGAGCATCTACTCTGGAAAAACAAGGGTTCAGTGTCCTCAACACAATGAGGTCCTAAAGCACATTTGAATAAAACTATTTTAGGAGGGTACAGAGCTGCCAGTGAATCTGTGCAGAGGAGGAGCTCAGTGATAGACTCCAAATTATGAATCATTGTGTTGTGCCAAACGTTTAAGAGTCATTAAGAATGTGAGCAGAAATTAAGAGTGAGTAAAGATATTTACAACTGAAACAAGCACATACAGTACAGTACACCAAGCCACTGGTAAATAACAGGTCTGAAATGACTAAATCAACATCCATTCAGTGTGTCATTCACTCACAACAATTTGATAATGACTATGGAAAAAAGTCACATTCTAGAAACTCCACAATGGCAAAACACATTTATTTATTATATTATTCAGCAAGGATGCATTCAATTTATCTTTCTAAAAACTTCTAAAAAAGTATATTGTTTATTTTCAGAACACAGTCCGAACTATATTTTGTTTTTAGGGGACAGCATGGCAGGCAAGGATCAGTTTAGACCCGCCCGCAGCTGATTCCTCAGTCAGTGAACTCACCACAAAGGTATTCAAACAGGCCAGGCATGGTGTATGAGCCAATTTGCATGAACAAAGATAAGATGGCATGACACTGAAGACGTATGAAAGTGCACGCCTGTAGCTGCTTAAGAGCCGGTGTGTGTTCGAAAGTGTTAAGACACTCAGGTTACTCCACCAGAATGTGTAAACCCAAAACACTCAGGGAATGCCACATTTGATAATCACTACTAATAACTAAACCTGTCAAGCCAACTTGGTAAAAACACTTAACACAAAATAATGTGAACAAAGTAAAAGTATTCACTGAGTGCATTAGACTGTCGCTTTTCTCTAGGGTTCACGGTGAGAGCCATCTGATTTTAGATGAGTCACTGTGTAATCATTCTCAGTGTCTGACACCACAGAGCAAAAATGGCTCAGTCTGTGGTTTACAGGAATGCTTGTGTTCGTGGAAACCAAATAACCTGTTTTAGTCAATATATCCTGTGATTTATGAATGAATAACCTAGCCCTTTATTTTGAGAACTACTTTGGTCACGACTGCGCATATACTTAAATATCTCGCATATTAGACTATAAAAGTGTGCTTCACTTCACAAATGTAACCCTAACAATCATAAAAACTGATGAAACCGAGCATCACGAAGGTTATCATTAAAGGGATACATTGCGTGATTATTTTCAAAGACCATCAAACATCCTTAATGAGTTTCGTTTTTATAACCAAACAATTAAAGTAACAAGATTGCCGGGAGCATCCGTCAACGTCGCTGCAGTTTACTCAGTGTGGTTCTGATCAGAGGACACTCTGAAAACTGCAGCGACTGCAAGCTTCTGATAAGCTCTCGGATTTAAAACATTCGTTTCACTTCAATTCAAAATCATAAAGTGTGCGCTGTGCGCCAGATGTGGCTTGGTTTCCTCAGTCAAAAGCAATGACACGGTGACCCAATCACTGTAGGGTGGTCTGATGCCGCCAGCCAGCGGAGGATACACACCCTTCAACAGGCAGCGCAGAAGCCGACACGACTCCCTTATAAAATCATATATAACATGGCTACAATAACAGTAAAGGAGTCCAAATGGGGTTTCTTCTGCATATCAGGCTACATTCTGCAAAGCACAAAATAATATTACCAACAGGTTTACTGAGTGGTGCAGGAAGATGAGTATCAAAAATTATAGGCTACGTCAAAAAGTGGTTAACTTGTATAAGATCCAGTAAATCAGACTTACAAATGATGCTAAGAATGATGCAGTGCTTCCTAAGATCTAATATAGGGAATGGATAGACATGTAGGATGAAGGAAGCACAGGTGCAGCATGTATGTGTTAGGATGGGCAGATGGTGAAGAAATAGTGATGGAGCCTATGTTCTCCAAACCCACCCCATAATCAAGTGCATCACATCCATTTCTACATATGAGCTTCCTGTAAAGGAGACTTAAAGTAGGTTCAAGTGAATGAATATCGCGGAAGGTGATTCTCTATGTCAGCTGGAGATTTTTCCGCAGTGGCCGTAAGAACAGTCGCATATTTCACCGACGCACCCTTAAAGACGCGCACGGATCTCGCAGTGTACGCGGTCAGAGCGCGACGCGACAAACCCAAAAGCTGACATTATAATCAACGAAGCAGTGTACATTGTATGCGCGCGCGTCGTATTTGAATATCACAAAGAGCCGCGCTTGCAGTGTAAACCGCTTCTTTGATTTATAATGGGAGCGTTCCTGTCGCGTCGCGTCAGCGTTGATGGGGTATTAAAGCGAGCCCGCTGAGAGAAGGCGGATGGCTGTATCGATATAAAAGCCGCAGTGCATCCAACACTAGGCGTTTACTCACTTTATAGAAGATCATCTTTAAAGTGCCGTAGAAACCCATGGTGATGGTGGTGACGATAATCCGGCTGTGATTCACTGAGAGACGATGAAGAATTTATGGAAATATATCTGCGCGATAAGGGCTCTATTAATCCCGGATAGATCCGACAGGGACATACTCATCCACGGACGGTTGCATAGGAAGCCGAAAGGAAGAATCCAACGACCAGCCCGTCTGTCTCTTTGACCGTCCTCTGAGCGGACTGACTGAGCGAGCAGAAGGAGAGAGCCGAGAGGGGAGGGGAGGGGAAGAAAGAGAGAGAGAGAGAGAGAGAGAGAGAGAGAGAGAGAGAGAGAGAGAGAGAGAGAGAGAGAGAGGAGAGAGAGAGAGAGAGAGCTTGTCATCCAGTACAAAAAACTGGACTTTATCACTCTGTATTAATTACGTAGGCATAAGGTTTAGTTTGATTTTTTTTTTAAGTCATATTACATTATATTTGTATTTTTTTATTATATTACAAGTCTACATAACACAGGGCTACCATATATTTTATTTAATTAAACATTTCATATTTTCTCAATATTCAACAATATTATTGATCTGACTGTACAGACGCTGCTGTATGAGAACTGAGCTGGACGATGATTTTTTTTTTTTTGCAGAACTGCTTTATAGATGAAATTAATTTAATTTAATAATTGATCTTTACAATGGAATTGAATCAACACTGAACTGACTTCAGCTGAACAACAGTTGAAATGCATAATTTTCCTGTTATCATTGTAAAGCTGCTTTGAAACGTCTTGTGTAAAGCGCTATATATATATATATATATATATATATATAAATAAAGGTGACTTGACTAATAGGCTATATGCACGCATAAGTTCCGCATTTGACGCAAGGATGCTCTTCCGTTTCCGGTTGGGGAGATTAAAGCGGAGGAGACTGAGGAAAACGGGATTATGGCAGAGTCTTCAAAATGTACTGTCCCCCCATCTTTGAAACGAAACTTTCATATGTTTAGATGTAATTTTATATATAGTTATGTTTATTTCATATAATTTTAAAAGGAAGCATAAACACAACGAGGGGTGTCTGTTTTGTCTGTTTTTGTGACTAACGTTTCTTTAACCATGGAGTATAAAATTCAATATAAATTCTTGGTATTGCATTGGACTCTACGATCGGCGGAAGTTATCGAGCATCCTTAACCCTTCACCGGAAATACCGCCGTGCATAGAGCCCATTGCATCAAATCTTATGACCGAAAAACCCAAGATAAACAAGGATATACCCGGCTTGAACACTGGGATGGAAAGGGGAAAAAAATAAGCCATGCGATCAGGACCACGTAAAAATGAAGAGTTTGAATCACTTTTAAGTGGGTTATTCTGCTGTATATGATCTCATAATTATAATACTGCTTCTGAAATATCGATTGAAGTTGAAATTTTATTACGTGGGAACAGTTGTCATTTTAATTCTCAGCTTTGCATCAGCGTCCTGATCAACTTGGTGTTTATTTTGCGAAAATGGTTGGCTGGCAATACTTTATCCTGCTTATTACACGGCTGACGGCTGATGGCAAAATGGACATAAAATATTGACTTGAGGAGAAATCAATTTATTAATTTGCTTGTAGAGACAGCAGAGAGACAGAACACGGCTATGTAAGAAACAAATCTCCCACACGAGCGGTCAGTTATACAGAATTGCCCTGGACAACTGTCATTATTCATATGATTTGACATCTGCTACAATTGAGAAACTAGATTAAAGTATTCAAGAGAGCCCTGTAATAAATAGTATTATGTTATTATCGAAACAAAAATGGACAGAAATGAATTGCTGGCTCTCAGGAGTATACTCTGGCTAAACACAGGGATCAGATGACAGGTTTTCTGCAGATGAGGAAGTGAATGGTGCTGTACATGCAGCCAGAGGACAAAAGTGGAAGAGCCTGAGATTATATTCAACCGAAACCGGGTGGTGCACGCCTTCCACTTGTTGTGGATCCTGAGCCTGCCCCTCAGCCGCTGAAGATGACTGCAGGCCCCTCCTCTTGTTATTTCCGTCAGACTGAGCAGGTGGTATTTGGCACTCGGGGTGGTTTTGTGTGGACTGCATGATTAAAGATCGCCTAACCGTATACAGACACACAATGGGTTGTTAAACTACATTAAATACGTTTCAAATAAGATCTACACTAAACTAGAACAATAAATCAGAATCAATAGGTCATGCAAATAATCTCTGATAACTCTGTCAAAAGCAACTATAGCGAAGAAAATTCTAAAACACTTTACAGTGAGGTTCCATTTGTTAATGGCCCACTGAAGTGCCTTGAAACGCGCAGCATTATTCAATGTGTTGACGTAATTTCCACTGAAACGAGAAAACAGGGTGGGACATACTGTACAGAACAGCTCCTCTAATTTCTTAAAAAATAGCCAATAGCGTTTTGTTTATATCATAGCTCGGCCAGAGCTGTTGAGCTCGGTAAAGCTGCAGTTTCCTCCTAATCTCTAACCGTTTATCCTCTTCACCTCCTCCATATTGCTTTATAAAATACAGTATTCTGTGTAGAATTCAAATGGGTCCTATACGTTTTCTGGTATGCGTAGACTCGTGCATATGATCCACTCTGTGCTATAGTGTCTCTGGACCGTGTGACAAGAGCAGACTGTGTGCGCGCTGCAGTCATTCCCTATCCCCTATATTGTGCACTATATGCAATTCACCAGAAAATATGAAATGTTTAAATATTGTGATATATATCGCAGATTGAGCATCTATTTATAATGTACGGGGGCGGGATGCTTCAGATTCTATAGAGAATATTGATTGGACAGAAAATCTGATGAGAAGCTGGAGTGCAGAGTGATGTCAAACTCATTGATCCATATTGGCGGAAGTGAATAGTTTATTCTAAATGTGAATTTCGTCTGTTTTGGAGCACACTAGCTTATAGATTACAGTAAGCCTATATTTATACTAAAAGAAAAAAAAAAACTTTGATTTTGATTTCATGGGGACTTTAACTACATTAGTTAACGTGAAATAAAAAGTTTATATTAATCTTAATGTGAATTGCACCATTTACTAATACATTGTACCAAAACTTTTAAGCTGGTTATGATTAAACCGCTTGTTAAATAAAAAACTCAACTTGATCCTACAGAATTAGCCAATTATAGGCCGATCTCGAATCTACCTTTTCTGTCAAAGATACTAGAAAAGGCAGTATCCTCACAACTATGTTCCTTTTTAGAAAGAAATTTTATCTGCGAGGATTTCCAGTCAGGAATTAGACCGTACCATAGTACTGAGACAGCTCTCAGAATCACAAATGATTTGCTCTTATCCGATCGTGGTTGTATCTCTCTATTATTGTTACTCGATCCTAGTGCTGCATTTGATACTATTGACCACAACATTCTTTTAAATATACTCAAATTATGTTGGCATTAGTGGAATTGCATTAGCATGATTGAAATCATATATATCTGACCATTATCAGTTTGTAGCAGTAAATGAAGAGATGTCTTATCGATCACAAGTTTAGTATGGAGTACCACAAGGCTCAGTACTAGGACCGTTGCTGTTCACTCTGTACATGCTACCCTTAGGAGATATCATTAGGAAGCATGGCATTAGTTTTCAACTTTTCACTGTTATGCTGATGATACTCAGCTCTAGATTTCTTCACACCCTGACGAAACTAACCCATTCACAAAATTAACGGAATGCATAGCTGACATAAACTGGATGACTAGTAATTTCCTACTACTTAACTCTGAAAAAACAGAGATTCCAATTTTTGGACAAAAAAAAACGTCCTCACGTTATAACCTAGAATTTAGTGTCTAACACTTGATGGCTGCTCTTTCAAACCTTTGTCGTCGGTTAGGAACCTGGGTGTGCTCTTTAATACCAATCTTTCATTTGAAAGTCCCGTTTCTAGTATCTGTAAAACCGCATTCTTCCATCTTAAAAATATATCTAAATTACGTCATATGCTCTTAATGACAATTGCGGAACAATTAGTTAATGCGTTCATGACACCAAGGCTAGATTATTTTAATGGTGGTTTCCATGCACAGCACGCTTAATAAATAAACTACAGCTGATCCAAAACACAGCAGCTAGAGTTCTTACTAGAACCTGGAAGTATGACCATATTAGCCCTGTTCTGTCAACAATGCATTGGCTCCCTATTAAACATCATATACATTTTAAAATTTTGCTGATAACTTACAAAGCACAAAATGGTTTAGCTCCCCAGGACTTGAGCGAGCTCTTAACGCATTATAGTCCTTCACGTCTATTGCGATCTCAAAATTCTGGCCAGTTGATAGAATATCAAAACCGACTGTTGGCGGTAGATGCTTTTCCTATTTAGCACCAAAACTTTGGAACAGCCTTCCTAACATTGTCCGGGAAGCAGACACACTCTGTCAGTTTAAATCTAGACTAAAAACACATCACATTATAAACTTATATAATTCAATGTTAGGCAGCATAGATTAGGTCAGCCAGAAGTTCAGAACCGGGAACACTCCCCATAAATCCTGATGTACTTGTTACATCATAAGAAGAATGGCATGTATGCTAATATTAGTCTTTCTGTTTATCCCGAGGTTTAATAATTTCGGTTCACATGGCTACTCTAAAGCTATAAATAATTCTGTATTAGAATTTTTAAAGGCCAGACAAGTAATTTGAGGTCAATTTGTAAAGAAAGACTACACGCCTATATATTCAAATGCGCATACCTATAGACTAAACCAGTAATACGCATGTACTCGCCGTCATCGTTTTCACAGGTTTCCATTTTTAAAGCTTGCGCCAAGATTATAATTTTTTTTAATTTATTTTTTTATCTCTATTTTCTTCAAGGCTTACACCTTGGACCCTATTTCAAGGTTTGCGTTCTGAAGCCCTGCTGTTGAGCGAATGAGCGGGCCGGAGCGTGTTAAGGGTTTTCAGTTAGAACAATGTCGTGTAAGCGGCCCCTAAGTTAATAACTAATGATCTTTGCAACGGAAGTGAATCGATTAAAACTAACTTTAGCTGGACAATAACTTTATTCTAGAGCTGCTGTAAAGCCAAAACAGTCTCTGTTACACTGTAAGGTTACCTACTAACAAGCATTACAAAAAAAAAAAAAAAAAAAAGGTTCTCTAAAAGTCAGATACTTGGCTATGGCACTCTCCTGTTTAGATGTCAAGATAACTTTGAGCAATTCAAACAAACGATAAAGAGGTGACAAAGAGGTGACTGCTTGTTGTCTGTTTTGTTCCTGTGACTCACTGAACAAGCCTAGACATGTCCCACAGACACCTCAGTGATGACTATACTGAACCACCCTGACTGCCTTTAAGAACAGAGAGCGACGAGAAATGCTTAATTGTGTTTTTTAGCACTCATAATTATATTTTCATGACACAAATTCAGATTTCCCCATTTAATAGCATATGACCTATTCTACATGTATGACTACTTAAGTTACTTCCCTGACATACTGCAGTCATTAAGTAGTTTTTGCAAACAAATTACTAATTAAGTCTGATTACTCATCTTGCAATTTCAGTAAGTCAACAAATCTAAAACTCAGACAACAGACCGATTCATTGGATCATAGACAAACTAAGAACAGTCACTGAAGCTTAACACAAACACACCAAAGTTTCTGTATCATGGCATTTGTTTACAGGTAACAAGCCATATCTTCCATCTATCAGCACAGAATAGCCACGTTAAACAAATCAGAGGTTACCATGCTTCCACCCCAACCATTTCATTACACTTCCCCAAAAAGGGTTCAGATCAAACAAACCGGCAAGTGTGATGAAGCCAGACTAAACAAATCTCAAAGGACTGTGGTTGGTGTTACAATGCTCATTAAAGCCTAATCAAGGCAAATGAAAAAAAGGGAATGTATCAAGGAAGTGTTAGAAAATGTGATCTGTGCCATTTGCCTGACATTCATTACAAAATGAAACCGCACAGGATTAATAGGGGATCTACTTGTGAAACAATCAGCATGACACCAAGTACCTTCTATTGACCGCCAAGGGCTAGGTGCTCCAAATAACACCAAACTGAGTTAAAGCTACAAGTAACCATGTTGTTAGTTGAGCTAGCAGTTTTAGCAACCACTTTCGACTCAATGTCCAATTCCCCACTGAGACTGATTCACAGAGAAACGTTAGGTTACTGACGTAACCCCGGTTCTCTGATAACATGAAGTGAGGTATCTCACTATGGGAACGCCTCTGGGCGTGTCCGATCGCGGAAGCACCAATTACACCACGTCTGCCAACTATGGCAGACCAATCGCTGCAGCGATCAGGGAGTCCCGCCTCCCTGTATATAAACGCAGCTTACCTGCCGTTTCGTCATTCTCCGCATATCTCTTCTCCGTGCGAAAAGGCAAGGAGGGCAATGTTGTGAGATACCTCACTTCATGTTATCAGAGAACCGGGGTTACGTCAGTAACCTAACGTTCTCTTTCTAACATTCGTTCGGTATCTCACTATGGGATATAGACAACTCCCGTCTTGCCGATATGCTGACGAAGCAGACTGAAGAAGAGGGGATGTGAATATACTGAATCATAGACCAGTCGGTGAGACACGGGATAAAATGGGGACAGGTGCCCCCTTTATTAAAAATCATATCATACCCCTTGACTACTTACTCCCAGAACTGAGTGTGCCAGAGAGGGTTCTGTAACATCCAGTCTATAAAAACGAATAAAAGTGTGCGGAGAGGACCAGCTGGCCGCCGCGCAGATTTCCTGAATAGAAATCCCCTTAAATAGAGCCCAGGATGTAGACATCCCCCTAGTAGAATGCGCTCTTAGTCCTACTGGGGGCTCTATATTCATGCTTTTGTAACATAACACGATCGCCTCCACCACCCAGTGGGAAAGGCGTTGCCGGGAGATAGGTTTTCCCTTGTAAGAGTCAGCCCATGAGACAAATAGCTGGTTGCTCTTACGCAATATGTGGGTTCTCTGTACATAACTGTACAGCGTGCGAACCGGACATAAACAGTGTAACCTCTCCTCTTCTGGAGAAGAAAAAGGAGGGGGATGAAAAGCTGGCAAGTCTACAGCTCTTACGGTATCCGCGTGCTCATGTACTTTGGGCACGAACGCCGGGTTAGTTCTAAAATTAGCTCTTTGACCACCCGGAGCGAACTTCATACATGAAGGGTGAACTGATAACGCCTGTAGTTCACTCACCCTCTTTGCTGTTGTAAGAGCAAGTAACAGAGCCGTCTTTAAAGAGAGCAGCTTTAAGGCAATGCTATCAATGGGCTCGAACGGGGCTTTTGAGAGCGCGCTCAAGACCACAGACAAATCCCATGGTGGGACCAGCGTTCTTGATACTGGGTGCAGCCTACGTGCGCCTCTCATAAAACGACAGACTAGAGGGTGTTGGCCAATGGTACCCGAGTCAATACCCACATGACATGCCGATATAGCGGACAGATAAACCTTCACCGTGGAAAAAGCTCTGCCTTTATCCAGGAGGTCTTGGAGAAAACACAGCACATCCGAAACAGAGCACAAGAACGGAACAATGTTCTTATCTGCGCACCATTCCTCAAAAACTCTCCACTTTAGGTTATATAAAGAACGAGTCGAGGCCGCCCTCGCGTTCTGAATCGTCTCAATAACTTTTGGAGGTAGTCCGGCTGCACTCAGATTCAACCTCTCACGGGCCAGGCCCAGAGAGCTAACCTCTGAGGGGAGGGGTGGAATATTTCTCCCCGTGCCTGTGAGAGGAGATCCCTGCGCGCTGGTAGCTGCCAGGGCTGGTCGTAGAGCAGTTGCGCAATCTCCGCAACCCACAGTCTCCCCGGCCAGTACGGCGCGATCAGAATCATTACATGTCTGCGCTCCCGAACCCTCCGTAGTGTCGGCTCGATCAAGCTCAACGGAGGGAACGCGTACAGTAACACGTCTGGCCACTCGTGGGCTAGAGCATCCACACCCAATGGTGCATCGTCGCCGACCAGAGAGAAGAACAGGGGACATTGTGCGTCTTCGCGCGATGCGTAGAGATCTACGGCAGCCTGGCCGAATCTCTGCCACAACATGAGGATCACCTGGGGGTGGAGTCTCCACTCTCCGTACAGGGGATTCCCTCTGGACAATAGATCCGCTCCCCTGTTCATTATCCCCGGGACATGTGTCGCGCGTAATGACAGGAAGGTCCTGTTGCTCCACATAAGCAGTTTCTTCGCTACCAAGTGAAGCGTCTGAGAACGCACTCCTCCCTGCCGATTTATGTAGGCAATCACCGTTGTATTGTCTGTCCTGACCAATACGTGATGATTCTTTAGAAAATGCACGAAATGTCTCAGAGCTAGAAACACTGTCAGTAGCTCTAGAAAATTTATGTGCTTCTCTCTCAGTGCGGGAGACCAAACTCCTCTCACTGTCCTGCCCTCGAGCACTGCACCCCAGCCTGTGAGAGATGCATCCGTCGTCACCACTTTTCTCAGTACGATCGGACCCAGAGGGCATCCTGTCCTGAGAAAAGACGGGGCTCTCCAATGACAGAGAGCGCTCATGCATTCTGGCGAGACGCGCACTCTGCGGCTGAGGCGGCTCTCGGGGCGAATGCCCTGTGACGCTGTCCAGTTCTGAAATTCTCTCATTCGTAACAGTCCCAGGGGAACCACGGACACAGTTGAGGCCATTAGTCCTAGTAGTCGAAGACATATCCTGAAAGAGACTGATCTCCCTCGTTGGAAAAGAGAGGAGGCAGCTGTGAAAAGTCTTGATGCGGTCCTCTGATAGGAACGCTCGAAACGTCACAGAATTCAACCTGAGACCCAGGTAGACTATTTCCCGAGACGGAGATAGACAACTCTTCGCTTGGTTTATCTTGAAACCTAATCTCTCCAGATGTGTCACTAGTGTGTGTGTATCGCTCTCTGCCTGCCGTCGGCCCGGTGCGCAGATAAGCAGATCGTCCAGATATGATGAAATTCTGATCCCTGCTCCCCTCAACGGAGTCAGGGCTCCTTCTACACACTTGCAGAATACTCGAGGAGCCAAAGCTAGGCCAAATGGTATTCTCGTATACTCGTATGCTGTGTCCTGATAGGCGAACCTCAGATATTTCCTGTGCGCAGGAAAAATATCTATGTGAAAATATGCGTCCTGGAGATCTACCGAGGTGAACCAGTCTCCTTGCCGAATATTTTGACACAACGTTCTGATAGACAGCATTTTGAATTTGTATTTTCTGAGGTGTCTGTTGAGGACCCGTAAATCCAGAATGGGACGGAGACCTCCCCCTCTCTTGGGAATCACAAAATAACGGGAGTAGAAACCCTTGTGGCTCTCTTCCGTTGGAATCACTCTTATCACTCCCTTTTTCATTAAAGAGGCTATTTCTTCCTCTAAAACCAGAGCTGCTTCCCCTTTGGCCACTGAAATTAACACTCCGTTGAACAGAGGAGGTTTTACAGCGAATTGAAGCCTGTATCCCCTCTCTACGGTGGTTAAAACCCAGGGATGAACTGCGCATGCGCGCCAGTTCACTGTCTGAGCAGCGAGTGGGCCCTTCCTGTCTTCGCTCACTAGAGGTGCCGTAGCACACTCTAGCGGCAAAGGAGGGGAAGACCGCTCCAGTGATGGAGTTATGTTGGTCTTTATTTGTGATTGTTTTATTCTTTTGTGATCTTTTTCTCTTTTTTTCACATTCTGCGCCCTCGGTCTTTGACCTGGATGCGTCAGAGGAAAATTTATTTTTGCAAAACTGCTTGTGCACGTTAGACCTTCTTCCCTCGTAACAGACCTCGAAGGTGGAGGGGGAGGCGATTTCTTGGGGGGCACTCGCAGAACGGTGGCCACATTCCCGCAAACATTGGACTCTGAACTGTCCACAACACAAACATATTTCACCTCTGAATTCCTTCTCCTTTTCCCCGCGGGAGGAAGAGAGGAATCGTTCTGAAGGGATGGGACAGAGAAACCCTGGGTGCTGTCTCCCAACCCTTCCTGATGCTGAACTGATGTATCAGGTCGACCGCCTCTTTTTGTTCCCCTGGGGGGCTGGCGATCGGTGTTTCGCTGCTGCGGCCGCGAAAGACTGTTTAGGTCTCACGAAACCGGGTTTTGGCTGTGGGGCCGCGTTGCCCGGCTGTTGTGGTGGAGCAGAGCGGGAAGGCTGGTAATCTGAATGCCCTCCTCTGCCTGACGGTCTGAAATTCGGCCGGTTCGGGTGATAAGGCCGAGCCGCCGGCTTTCTAGGGAGACAGACCTGGAAAGCTTCTCCCTCCTTCTTCCGCATGTCACACTGCTGCCGCATCGCCGTTACCGTCGCGCCGAACATGGCTTTAGGATCTATAGGGGGCATCCAGAAACTCTGCTTTCTCCTTTTCAGAGAGCCCTGACAAACCCAGCCACAGCGATCTCTCACCCACAACTGCTAAGCCCATACTCCGTCCGCAACTTTGAACTGCTCCGCGGGACGTGCGCAGGTTCAAATCTGCGATGACGCATATCTCCTCCCAGAGCACTGGGTTGGGAGATCCGGAGTCCAGTTGACGACCCATCTCCTCTAATAGCTCCGCTTGATAGGCTGTAAGGAGGGACGTTGCGTTTAAAGCACGGACGGACAGTGCAGTGGATTTGTAGATCTTTTGAAAAACAGAGGCGGCGAAGCGCTCTGTTTTCCCTGGCAGCGACGCTCCGGTTGAAGAGAGCGCCGCCCTTCGGCCCGGGTGCAAGTGATTTGCAACCGAAGTTTCCACCGGGGGAGGATCCGCCATCCCTAAATCCTCCATTCCCTGAACATCCAGCCTCGAGAAACCCTTGACGGGCACTCGATGTGAAAAAGGTTTGTCCCAAAACTTCTTCATCTCCGTCACACAGGCCGGGACGGCCGGAATGAACTGCCTGGCTGGCGGGAGACGTGACGGAAGTCTCTTTCCATCATACAGGTCTCTTTCAGCCCCTTGACCTGCCTGTTGGGATGGCCAGTCGATCGATAATCTAGCCGCGGCCCTGCGACAGACCTCGATTAGATCCGAATCCACCTGTACAGGGGAGGGTGAACTCCCATCCTGTGCACTCGGCGGCCTGGACTGGTTCGGGGGAAGAATGGCATCTTCATCGTCGTCGTCCTCGTCTTCGAGGATGTTCGACAACACCTCGTCATCGTCATCTTCCTCACCCGCTAATGGATCATCGAACAGCGGGGGAAGGACGGGTGACACCTTCTCCATCATCTCTGCCCATGAGGTAGTGGCCCGGGGACAATCCATGGGTTCCTCTCTGGGTTGAGCAGAGAGGCATGGGTCCGACTTTCCGCTGACTGCCACGCGGAGCCTTCTTTCTCGGGTCTTAGTCGAGAAAGCAGCGCAGTGCGGGCATCCCTCGGGGTTGGACAGCGCTGCCTGCGCGTGTTTAGCGCCCAGACAGGAGATGCAGAGGCCGTGTGCATCCTTAGCAGAAATCCACATTCCACAAGCACACGGATGTGGGGGGCGACCTTTTCCCCGGGGCTCTCCGGTTCTATCGCGGTGGCCATGGGGCTAGCACTCTCTTCGTACGGTGAGTTCTCACGCAACGTGACAACTGGTACGGAGCCGTGCTGCGATTAGAGAGCTATCGTTTTCCTTATCCTTTTGGTGCGTGGTAAGCGCCCCGAAAAAACTTGGAAAAGATTAGAGAACTTAAGAGCAAGAAAACTCGTCTTGACACGTTAGTTATCGTACTCTTAAGTGACAAAGTCACTCAACGACCTAAGGAAAATCTTGCGTTAGGGACGTTACCTCTCGGCTCCGTCTGAAAACTGTTAAGCAATAGTTCCCAAAGTCTGCTGAGGACAGCTTCCGAAATCTTCCACGGGGAAGAGAGCGAGAATGACGAAACGGCAGGTAAGCTGCGTTTATATACAGGGAGGCGGGACTCCCTGATCGCTGCAGCGATTGGTCTGCCATAGTTGGCAGACGTGGTGTAATTGGTGCTTCCGCGATCGGACACGCCCAGAGGCGTTCCCATAGTGAGATACCGAACGAATGTTAGAAAGAGAACCCATTTAGAGTAAAACACTGTTGCCCAATCCTGATAATGAAAGTGCCGGTGTATGAAATTGTATTTATTAATTTTATTTACAATGTGTGTGGTTGTTCCGCATTGCGGGTATTGAGAATACGCTTGAAGAAAACAAACCTTGTGGGTTCAGACTTTTTACTAGGACTGCCCCCTAATACTCGACTAATTAGTCGACCAAAATTTGTATTAGTCGCAGAAAAAAAAAACTGTTATCGGCGAGTCCTTGTGGTAATTAAAGTATGTTGTGCAGGGAATCCAAATCATCAATCAACCTCAAATATCTCTTCTTATTTGAAACATGCAAGTAGTAGAAACTGTACATGGCCTGTAAAGTAGTCTACATTTATTTGTATAAACTCGCAATAAGAAAACGTTCCTTCGTAAAGTAAAGAAAACAAACAGGATGCGCTTTCTGCCTTCTGTTTCTGTGAACTTGAGCTCATCAAAAAAAAAAAAAAACTCAGTGTATACTTGTCTCACAGAGATATCTATAGAAAGCTTGAAATGGCAATCGATTGTAAACCAATTCAAGTGGAAAACAAATAATCTCAGATTATGTAATCTGTATGAAACGTGTATATAGGCCCGTCCACTACTGCGGAGATGACAAGTGTTACTGTAATGTTTAGACAGTCTCCTTGCGGTTTTTCACCACACATTCAAAATCATTACTTTTGCCGGCGCTATGGCAAGCTTTATGTGTGCGCTTGAGTGCTGCCACTGATTAGGCTATGTATTATATATAGGCAATTAAAGGCTCATTATTATGATTTATATGGCTTATTAATAACACCTGCGATTAGTCGACTAATCGCTTAAATGAACAACTAGTCGGCTAGAAAAACTTTAGTTGAGGGCAGCCCTACTTTTATTCAAAAAAAAAAAATGCATGGGTGGAACAGGTCCCTTGGTTTGTTCTCTTTGAACTTAAAAATAAAAATACAAGATAATCTTTTCAGGTGCAGTGATACTATGTGCAGAGAGAGGAGCACACTGAGTTACTGCGACCCAGAGTTGGGACAAAATTGCACCTGTCAAAAGTTTCCAAGCAATTTGTTGAATTGCTGGGGAAAAAAAAAACACTTCATTCTTACACAAGTTCCAATGATTCTGTGTCCTGAAGCCAATGAAACTGGAGAGCGAGTGAGCAGCTATAAGAGGCCGTTACGGCAATAACTTTGGCAATAAAGTCTGCACAAAATGAAGAAATGTATTAAGATAAACTTGGTAACACTTTTCTCTGTCCTTCACAAATGGCAAACATAGTATTTTGTTGGAATTAATCTAAGACACAGGTGTGATGACCCATTTCACGGCTGTTAGAACATCACCATGGCAATCCCAAAACAAACTGGAGCGAGTATGCATGATTGGGGGGGGGGGGGGGGGGGGGGGGGGGGGGGGTCACAGAACTGTGAGTTTCTGTGTATAAAGCCCTTTCTCTTGCCTTTGCAGACAAAACCCCTCCTAAACTTTACACAGCGGATAGGAATGTATGGCATGTGAGAAGGTCCTGCCCGTGTCTTTTGAAGAGACTCTGACCCCTCCACGTTCACAGTGTAAAATTAAACTCCATGGCAAGAGGCTTTCTCTGATATGCAACCGCAAAAAAAAAACAGGTGCTTTCCTGGGAACGCTTGCATTGTAAAGCCCATTTTGTTATCTCCGAATTTCACAGATTTTAGAATGATATAGATATGCTTAAAGCAACAAGACCTGCCAGACACATGATAGATGGCCCAGGAAAATGTTACATTGTTTTAGTCAAGCAGCAATACAGGTTCCAAGAAAATGTTAATTTCTTAAGACACTATCACAAATCAAGCAGGCAAAATGCCAAGAACATTCTGCAAACATGATGACAGCTTGTGAAAATATGTGAATGCTAAAACAGCTAGTAGATTTGTCTATGACAACATTCATTTTTTGCCTGGAACAATCAAATTGAATTAATTTTGGGACATAAAGTCAGAGAGGTACAATAATTCCTATATCATTGAGAAAAAAAAGAACTAAGAAGAATAATGAAATTCTTGAAAAGAAAACCTTATTGGGTACTTCGGCTTTTTTAAAAAAAAAAATCATTTTCTTCAATTCTTTGTCACTAAGGGTCAATTTTGTGATTTTTCATTTAATTTTGAATGAGTCACCCTGGCTCATTCAAAATTAAATGAAAAATCATGAAAATTGAAATGTCAGTTAAGAAACTTGAAATAAAACACTTAAGTTTCAAAGCATTCCTAAATATCATTTAGACATTTTGTATTTTCTCTTTTTGAAAAGAAAATGGAGGACAGACGGTGTCCTCTCCATGAATGGGCAACCGGTGCAAAGCAAGCAAACGTACATTCCAATCGGCCAGATAACATCGAGGTTAATGAATTCGCCTGCGGACTGCTACATCCTACGAAGCACAATGACACCATCTGCTCCTGACCCGGGCATTTAGCCTCCAACTTGACAATAAGACCATGATCCATCATGTTTGATTGGATCATGACAAATGACATTAAGACAGCATCATGGGTGGGTGAATGATGAGATGGAATGATACACAGAGACAACGAAGGGTCACTGTCCAATTTAGGATTTGGATAAACAACATTGTTGGGTAAATTGAATCAGATGTGTGCAAAGCACAGAAGAGCAGAGGGAATTAACTTCTGTGATTTTACCAAAAATCAATTAACCCAAGATGGAGATGTAAAAACAAATGCAATGCAAATATTACAAAATATTCTCTAAAAAAGGATCCAGAAACTGCAGCAACTTCCAATTTTAAAATTACAGAATCAGAATGGATTAAAAAAATGGGCTTGAGTCTCTAAACTCTTCAAGTCCTTTATGAGATGATGGGACAATATTATCATGGTCTAATGCACAGGCTTTTCTAAATTAGCACAGTGCCATTTAGTATGGCATGTGCACCCTACATAGGCAGTATAGATAGGCAGTATAAATTAAGTTTTAGGAGTCATAAATGCAAACGTGGTATTTGCTCCAAGAACTAAAATATACAAGCATACATGCTCAATGACCTTTGCACCAATCTTATCTTGCAATATAACTGTCATAAATTCTTTGCAAACATACTGACTCATATGTCGTTTATCATGCTGTAAAATCTAAATAGAGATTTTTGTTTGTTAGCAACAGAGAAGGGAAGGCATTTTCTGCTAATCCACAAAGAGTTGTTCCATATCAATTATCAACAGCAGAACTGTAGTCTTAAGGCAAAATAAAATGTCCTTTAGTTTGTGAAGGGAGGTTGTGGTCAATCCTTTTAAAACACCAGGAAAGAGAACTACAAACACTCCAGGTGTTGTTTTCTTATTTGGGGACTGTAATTTTACCCTACTGTAGTGGTAATGTTGGGTAATTAGTGGGGACAGTGGCTAAAGCTTTTTTTTCCAGCTGTTTGTGAAACGAATCTCTACATGATTTCAGTAATAGTAACGGTTTCTGACAGGTCACAGACTGGTTTCTCAACATTCTGTAGGATAGAGAACAGCGTAAGATTTTGATTCTAGAGCATGGGGTGTGCAATCCAGCTCCTGGAGGCCCTCTATCCTGCTAAGTTTAGTTCAAATCCTAATTAAACACATCTGAATGAACTAATGACGGCCTTCAGGATCACTAGAAAATTCCAAGCAAACTTGTTGGGGCATGTTGGAGCTAACCTCTGCAGGACACTGGCCCTCCAGGAGCAGAATTGGACACCCTGTTCTAGAGAACCTCAATGTGACAAAACAGAGGTGCTGACCTTAGAGTAATTCAGTGAGCAGATATGATAAGTGAACCCCTCCCCTGATAGCTTGAAGTGAACCATAACAGTAGGGCAGCAGCCAGTCCTGCACAACATGAAAGAACAAACTGTTAAAAGCTCCACTTTTGACCCTCTGTGTTGCATTGAAAGACAGGATTCTTCAAAGGTGCAGTGACCTTTAACATAGCAGATTCCCACAGAAAGTCTTTGCCCTTATCTGGTTTCATATGATTTCCAGGCCACTCAAAGGGTGTTAAACGTAGGTAACGTGAGGAAAGAGACATGTGAAGAGCAACCAGGGATGTCCTCTGGAAACACTATGAAAGTCTAACCTTTTTCCTTTTTGAATTAAGTTTAAAGACTAAATTGTATTACTCACCATTACCACTGAAACTAAGCCAAGGCAGTGAAACTTTAAATTTTCAAAGACAGAGAGGCAAGTATCTTGTAGCCAACACAATTAGTGAAGAAATGTCAATGCATGACAGGGAAACTCCATATAATGAATACAGTTTGATGTTGTATGTGAAGACAGTTGCCTAGGGTCTGCTCAGAGGCATATGGCTGCATATGGATTTGTAAACCGATGCAATCTAGTGCCACTGCAGTTGTTGATTTTCTGGCTGACGATTTTCTTCCTACTTTGATGAGTCACATGGCGCAGATACTGCAGACAAGTCCGGATATAACATCTGACCATCTTCCTTATTAAAAAAAAAGTCTCATTAAAAGCTGACCTTTCGTGAGCTGTTTGTTTTTGTGGAGACACACTTGAGAAGCGACCATCTTTTAGAATCTGTGACTAACTGTGTGTGTTTGTGTAAATGAGAAAGTATTGGGCTATGGAAGGTCAACTAACACTGTAGAAGATGATGATTACCACTAACAGATAAAAATAGACCCAGATTACAGTTCTGGAGCTCCACTAACAATGTTTTGTACTCTCATGAATGCATTTAAAACTAAAAAAAGGAGACATGAAGTCTGTGGGGTGAGACACTGTGGTCTTGAAACCTCTGTGCGAACCAAACAGCTCCACGCACACAGCTAAAGGAAAAAATAAATACCCCCTATTGCAGCTACAAGTTCTAACCTCTATCCAAAAGATTTCCAGCTCTCTCTATGAAGATGAACATTATGGAAGAAGGTGAAATATCATTCCATTAGCACATTCCTTGTACTCTGGTTGCACTTTGTCTTCTCTAAAGGAAACTCTTGTGATGGATTAAGTGTATCCAGAGTTGGAAATACCTGAGCAAAATTTCAAGTAATATTCTAGAGTTTGAAAAGTGGAAAAATTGATGCAGCAAAAGGTACGGACTGGAAAAGCAAGAACTTAAAGAGGAAGTAATCTCAAGATTTAAAAGTAAACAGCATGTGCTCAATACTGCACATTTTAATGTGATATATTGTCTCTACAGGTGAGTCAGAGATGCTCTCATGAGGAAGGAATGCAAGTGGAACATCTTAGCAGAACAAGTGTACAACACTTGCTAAAGATTTTTGCAGTTGCCAAATTGACAGAATGAAGTAGCAGTCACACTTCACAGCTGACAATTCCGGCCATCAGGGTGAAAGAGTTAACAACATTCAAATCTATGTTTTGAGATGCATGTACCTCATGCAGTAAGTGTTTAATCTCAAGGTAGACCTTTAGCTTGAACCAAATGAACCTGCATTACTATACAGGGCATGTTCAGTCTTGTTGCATCTGTCATTAGGTGTTTCTCCGTACACCAGCTCCTGTTCCAGACACTCCAGTTGGGCTGGTATAATACATAGTTTTTTGGCACTGAGGGAGGATCTTAAATGTGGTTAAACTACAATTGTAGCTCTTTCATATCCATGCAGGCTGAACTCTGAACCAGTTTCACCTCTTCAAATCTTACTCCTCCACAAGAAAAAAACCACCAAAGCTGATCAGGTAGTGTCAAACGTCAACAATGAGGTGCTTTTCACAAAAACAATGGCTTTTGAAATGAAGAATGGACAAAAATCTGTAAAAATCAATCATAACGAAATGTACTACTGGTTGCTGTCTTCCAGAAGAGAGAAAAAAGAAAGAAAAAAAACCTTGGCAAAGAAAAACTGTCCTTGATTTTTGTTTTGAATGGTGTGTCAGTTGAAGCGAGATGATGTAACACAACAGCAATGCTGGCCTTTCTCGGATATTAAGTGAAAGACATTGCAACTTTAAACATCAAGCGATTAAAAGAAGACTATTCGTGATTATTTTTCTTATTTTAAATAGAACCATTTTCTGATTGGTTGCACAAATATTGACAAAATGGTGTTCTACTGACTCAAGTCTAGTCAATTTAGCTATGGACGTTGTCAGAGTTTAAATCAGCTCATAAAATAACATTTACTATACCAACAAAGAACACTACATCGAGTAGGCGTGACTTAAAAATAATAGCAAGGATCAGATTTAGCTCAATTATGGAGCAGTGCCTGTGGGAAAGCTTTAAAACGCTAACCACACACAAACAGAAAGAGTAAACATAAGCAGTCTCCTCAAGAGCCTAAGGACAGGCCTCAGGGGTTGGAGGAGCTCTCGCTCACTCCATTATCTCAAACAGTTTTCAGAAAAACAACTAAGTTGGTAAACGCATGTAAAAATCGGTGTAACCTAGGAAAGCTGGTATCTGAAAGGTGCAAACTCTTTAATTGCACATCTAGGAGTTAATTATAATTTTTTTGAATATAGAGCAAGATTAATCACTTGAGGCACAGAGACACAAACCACTCTTCCCTTGAGATATAAGAGAGACCCGTGACTCTGGGTCAAGATGTGAGAGTGTGATGAAGTAATTACTCTTAGTTAGGCCTTGTAGGACAAAGAGTGACAGCCGCTAACGGGATGATATCAAGTGTTTGGTTACATCTCCCGAGGGTTGAGGGAGCAGTCGGTCCTGAGCAGAGACACAATCCTCTCAGCTCCTGCTGTCTGTGTGAACTGCAAAACAACAAGAGCAGTTTCTCCCAATCTAATACCGTAGGTGATGGCGTAGATGAGGGAGGAACACAATGTAGCGATCAAAGAGACAGAATGAGGCACTGAGAAAAAAAGCACGATGAGAATAAGCAATGGAGAATAAAGACACATTGACAAGACACAGTCTTGAGTCCTATACTTTAATACTTTATACTTCTTGAGTTTGGTGGAAACAACAAACAGACAATTACCAATTCCACATCCAGACATTGATAAACAAGGAATGCATTAAGCTAGAATAATTTTCTTTTTATATGTAGCTTGTTAACAATTTTCATGGCCCCCAGAATATTGTTGTTGTATGAATATCTGAAAATGATCAAATGCTGGTGGGTAACTTTTTTCTTTTCTTTTCTTTTTTTTTATGCTGGCGGGGAAAGAGATTATTGTACAAAAGGTTGAAGGTTCAACTGTCTTACTAAAGAGGTTGCTTGGTCTTAGTTTGGTGCTTTACTCTGCCTCAAAAGTATGGACGACTCATCTACTTGACCAACCTTCCTTTGAGTTTGTCCAACAGGATTGAATTGTGAAGTTACAAAAATTCAGAAGTGCATGATCACACAAAACCAGCCTTGCAGAAGCAATGCACACTTCTGAAAGAGCCTCAATGACATCACTTGCACATGGACCCTTGCATAAACCAGGTTTAGCGAGGATGGGGAAAGAGGGCAATGAGGGCCTCTGAGAAAAAAATAGAGGAAAAAAGCATTTGAAAAAAAGCTCCACCATACCCTCCTTCAGGGTGTTTTTGGTACTTGATTATAATTTCTGCTGGATTTTTTCTCAAGGAAACAGCTGGACCACAGGCATGGAAATATACTAATTAAGACTGTTGTGATATCCATCTAAACAGTCCCTTAAACCACCCGGAATAGACAGTTTGTTACATATAATGTTGGAGAGGGGGGAAAAACACACCACAACTACAATCAATGAGAAGTTCTACATTGTTTGGAAAAACTAGTAAGATAACTTGCTTTTTGAATGATCTAAAAGTAAAAAAGCAGCAAAGAGGGTGCAATAGTTTTCTCCACAAAGTCGAACAGGTCAAGATTTTCCCCGCATTAACACCTCCAAAGACAGGCTTCATGGTCCACAACAACACAAAAGAGTTCTATATTATTCAAGGGAGCAATCTGCCAATCATCAATAATAGATGTCTGCCAGTGACAGCAGAACGTTAAGTGCTCATGTATTCTTAATGAGTCTTGGTTGGAGAGGAACTGCGTGCCACCTCGTGTTCTAAACGGCCGGCCATGGGGAATCGTGGTTATATATCTGTTAACATGCATGAATTCACCAGAACTGCCCCATCCACCTCCCCTCCCATGAATCCAAAAGCTCTGAGAAACACTCGTCCAGATAGACCACACAGAGTGTTGGAAGACCGCAATGCCCGCAGTGTTTAACACCGTTTTGAGTTCCTACTATGAATGAAATAAAAGGAATGTATTGATCATTAAGGATGCAAGTCTTTGTTTATTCAGTAATTGGGCTTTTACCATGTCTTGTAGTTTCAAAAAGTTCCTTTGTGGTGGTGGCATTCAAAACCCAACTGAAGAATGTAGGTATGAGCTCAAGTTTTCTATAGACTGCTGGCAAGAAGAGACCAGAATAAACACAAATGGCCATTTTGAGTGAGAGCTGGGATATAATGAACTACTTCCATTGTCTTGGGTCAGTTTGCTGAGGTCTTGAAAAATCGTGACTCGAATGCAAACCAATTGTGGCTGTCTCCCTCTCTGTCATGTCTTCAAACAGCAATACATAATGTACAGCCGATTCATAGAGTAATAAGGCTCATCACCAATTAAATAATTTAATTCCATTTTACTGACAACATGTTTGTTTACCAGGACAATTATTCTAAAAAAATAAATAAATGATGTTGTCTTACAGCCTTTCCTCTTTGTTGTTGCATGTCAACATGTCATGCACACACGTATTTGTAAATATTCAAATTTAAAATAAATGTGAAGCCAGTCACAATACAAGATATACACAAAAAACTGAAATAGGCCTGTTGACACTAATTCAAATTCCCAATTTAATCATATTTATTCAGATTTAGATTACAATGGAATCGAGTGAGTATGATTCAGAATCAAATTGGGCAGTCTGCCTTAGATCCTGTCCTACTACATTCCTACTACTGAAGTGCTAAATTATTTAGGGTTTTCTAGTGTTGTAATGGGATTCTGGATAAGCTTATTTTGAGGATTGGGTACAGTAACAGTTGACATGTTTGTGTACAGCTGGGAAAGTAAGAACTATACAGTATACAGTTCTATACTGAACTATAAGTAGCTAGTGAAATGCATCTTATATGCTACTTAGAATAGAAAAATAAAAAAAGAGCAAAAGTTAAGGCCACAGGTTATCTACATTTCTCCTCTGGGTGAAGCTATTACACACAGTATCTTAAAAGTCTCCGTTCAAATCTCAGAGCAGACTCCAGCATCTGCTAAAAATAAAACCTCTCTTAATGATACTTCATGTCAAAGTGTATTAACATAGTGGTGAGGCAAGGCATTTACATAGAAGATTCTTTAATTTCAAAATGAACCGTTAAGTTTTAGATGCATTTAATGATCAAAAGAAGTGGAATGGTAGCAAAACTATGACCTTCACAACAGAGGTTTCTTTTCAAGAGTATAAGTGCTGAATGCTATCATTCAGAGACAAATTAAGAAATGTTATGAATATAAATTTAATTAAGATCTATGTTCACTTAAGGATGGATAACTGATTATTCATAATATTTGAATAACCACAAGCTACCATGCAAAGGTGAGATAACAGTAAGCAGATAGAAAAGGATTTAATTAATCTTGATAATCTGGTTTCGTTGAAATGCTCATAACTATTTAAATATATCCATTTAATAGTTATGTATATGTCTATTTAATATAAATATATGTGCATGTGCAAGATATTTTTGTCAAAAGATTTGGGTTACACTATTTTACAGTAGGTACGTGTACTTACCAAATAAATTACTGTTAATACAAGGTAACTTCATGGGTTAAAGTTTTGTAACGACTATAATAAATACAAAGTATGTACATGGGAAACATGACTTTAAAATAAAGTGCTGCCATTATTCATATTAAATTATTATTATTATTATTTTTTATCAACCAGAATTGTATCAATATTTAATGCCTGCCTCCATCCTCCACCCTTATAAGTGACACTATAAAACACCAGAATTGCACTCACATAGACGCTGGCAGCCTGCAGCAGGCCTGAATTAGAGATGCTGATTAAGGAGTTTGTCTTGGGCCGGCCGGCCGCACCCCTCGACAGCACATGCTGAGAAATGCAAACTGAACGTGGTGCTTTACGCGATGAGAGATGCTAGATCAGTGACGCAGTCTATGCACCAGCTACTCAAGCACTTTCTTCCACTCCTCCCTCAGTTTGGTTTTGGATATGGAGTTGTTGATTAAAGTCCAACGGGACTCAAGGCAAGAAGTGTCAATAAAAGTGTGTATAGAAAGACTCAAGCATGTACATGACTTCCCTTCCTTCCATCAGCCTCGCCACAAAGATAGAGCATCTTTCACGCCAGCTGGCTATCCTCCTCTGAGGATAAGACACTACATGATCCAGAGAGCCAGAAAGGGAGGTTAGCACATCTTCCCAAAAATAGACGCTCTGTCGACTGCTCGTCTTGCTTTCATACCACAACGGCAGTCAATTTTCCGTAGGAGGATTCCTTGAATTTTTATACCAAAGCCATGCTGCTTTTTCCAGCGATCACTGGACAGATTCGGTTTTTAAAACAGCCAGGTAGGATCCACTGAATGAAAGAAGATAAATCTTCTATAACACAGAGGCTGAACTCTCCGTTTCACAACCATTTGCATATTCTCATTTTATAACCACTGCTCCACACCTCTGTCTTGGGGCTGGGTAGATAAGAGTTGAATCAATGGGCTTGTTCATGTACCATCCCTTGCTAAATCAATCACGAACATTCAGAATATAAGGGAAAAAGTGCCTATAAATGAAACTTATTTACTTCCTCTCATGTTGTTAAACATTTGATTTACCATCTTGCAACAAACAAATTATGCTTTCAGATCAGATCTTTTAAATTAATTGGTTGATCTGGTTCACACAATCTGAACTAAACTACTCACAGAGTCAAGTCAGTGGATGCATCCAAAACCGACCCCTACAACTTCATTCAGGATTCCCTACTTTACTGCACTAATATAGTCCACTGAATGAGTGAATGAAAAAGAAAGAGCAATTCGGACACGTTTTAACACATGAATTCATTTGGTGTAATGCTCAGTGCATTGTTTTTTTTTAAGATAGCTGTTGACTGTATATTGGTTGTACACTTGAATGAGTGCACTGGGTAATGTCCACTATGGTTTCGTAATCCACTAAAAAAAGTCTGTCCCCTCAAACAGCACACTATATAGGGGTGATTACAGATAGTTTTTTTATTCACCCTCGTGTCACTTCAAATCCATACGGCTTTTGGTCATCTTTGCAACACGAATTAAGATTTTTTTTTAACCCCTTAAGCCCTAAGCGTCCCGCCGGCGGGACACCACCCCCAAAAAAAAATTTCATAATCAAATTACTAAGCAACCACTGAATGTAATAACACATAATAGGTATCATTTTAAAGCTTAGAATCTCAGCTTTTCAATGCATCTATCCATTTTATTCTATTTTATCCTAACAGGCGCTGAGTTATTCCATTAGAACGGAGTGTACCACCGGGGGGCGCCACCTAGCTATGAAAAAAATTAACTGTCATATTTTTCAAAACTACTGCATTGATCAACACAAAATAGGCATCATTTGAAAGCTTAGAGTCTAAACTTTACAATGAATGTAGCCATTATGATTATCTCCAAAGTAGTGCTGAGTTATTTGCTAATAAAATGAAAAATAAATAAATTATAATTTATGAGGAAGGGAAAATTATTATGTACCGCAATGTGTCAAAAACATCATATAGCTCAGATAGTCATGTGTCATATGTCATTTGAAAGGTCTCATGGAGTAGAACACAACAAGCCCAATTATTTTGGGCTTTGACTAAACTTGAGTGAGTTTTTGTTAGTTAAGCCCTGCAAGACCCATATGTAAATAATATACTGATGTGGCATTCGCGTGGCGTTTTTTCACTCGTAACTTCATGAAACATGGAAAATTGCACATCCTTATTTAAAGCAGATTATCACAATTAAAAAGAGCCTAAAGACACCATAATCCATCACTCAGATCTAAATATATTTCTCATTATGTTATAAAACGCAAAAAACAGCACAGATGCACATGAGTAAAAAAAGTTGCGTAGACTTTGCGTTTTTGCGGGTAACTTCATGAAACATGCTCCGATCGTTAAAAATGACACATCCTTATTTACAGCAGACTCTCACAATTAAAAAGAGACCAAAGTCACCAAAATCCGTCACTCAGATCTAAAGATATCCTTCATTGAGTTATAACACGTATAACCTCAGAGGCGCAAATAAGCTAAGTAAACAAATGTAGCTTTAAATGAGTTTTTATGCTGGTAACTTCATGAAACATACTCCAATCATTGAAAATAGCACATCCTTATTTACAGCAGACTGTCACGATTAAAAAGAGACCAAAGTCACCAATAATACATCGCTTGGATCTAAAGATATCCCTCATAGAGTTCCTCATAGGCCCTGCAAGACCCATAGGTACATAATATACTGATGTGACGTTTTTCACTGTAACTTCATGAAACATACTCCGATGGTTAAAAAATTGACATCCTTATTTACAGCAGACTCTCACGATTAAAAAGAGACAAAAGTCACCATAATCCGTTGCTTAGATCTAAAGATATCACTCAGAGTTCCTCATAAGCCCTACAAGACCCATAGGTACATAATATACTGATGTGACGTTTTCTACTGTAACTTCATGAAACATACTCAGATCGTTGCAAATGAGACATCCTTATTTACAGCAGACTCTTACGATTAAAAAGAGACCACAATCACCATAATCCGTCACTCAGATCTAAAGATATCACTCATAGCTTAGCTAATGTTTGTCTGTGGGGTTATGTGTTATAACTCTAAGTAAACAAGTGTAGCAATGACTGAACAAAAGGCTCCCTTTGTTCCAAGTGCTGTAACTTTGGATTACTTTATGCTATCATCATAAAATAATGATCCAGGTGCAGGCCACACATAGGGGAACATTACCAAAAAAGAATTATTTTGCTACCGTATTTCCTTCCTAAGTTATTGCATTTCAAATAAGAAAGATATGTAAATTATTAAAAAATAATAATAATATTTTTGTCTTTTATCAGCAGTTTCTTACCGTTAGATTGTCCAAAAGTAATACAAATTTATATTTTCTAAAAATATAAAAAGTTTCCTAACAAATGATGTCTACCTGTTGACTCTCCTTGCCATAGTTTTGAAGTTATGAGTCTTTACTTTTTTGTGTGTCATTCAGACAAAAAATCCCAAAAATGCCTTCAGGGCTTAAGGGGTTAACATTGAGCATTTGTTCATATATTGAAAGTCTAGGTAAACTTTCAAGCTTCAAAATGTTCATGACATCGTGGAAGTGATCCATATGCATCAAACACTAAGTCTTCCGAAGAGACACAATTGCTTTATGACAAACATATTTAAATTTAGGCATTAAATTAGGGATGCACCGATACCGATTCCAGTATCGGTATCGGGCCCGATACTGAGCTCATGTACTTGTACTCGTACTCGTAAAAATGCCCCGATACCAACAACCGATACCAGGCAGCATGTGTACAGTGTCAGAAATTATAATGGGGATAAAAAAGAAGGCTGTATATGAAATAAATGTATCTTATCAGTGGAATATTAAACAGATAACGCGTCGTCTATATAACTATATGGTGCGCAAGCTGATAAGAGAAAAACGCGCAGAGGATTGAGCGCGCTAAGACACAGACGCGCGAGCTGGTCGAGCGCATCCCTTTTTCACAGACGTCAGTGGAAAGTTTGTAGTTCAGTCGGATGTCAATGGCAAATCAAGTAAAACGAGGCATGTAGCTTATTAATAACGTTAACTGACGAGAGAGAGAGAGAGAGAGAGAGAGAGAGAGAGAGAGAGAGAGAGAGAGAGAGAGAGAGAGAGAAGAGAGAGAGAGAGAGAGAGAGAGAGAGAGAGAGAGAGAGAGAGAGAGAGCGCACTTCTGTTGAATGCTGTTGATTGCGGATCATTCACTCAGCACGTGTTATTTGGATTAAAACTAAATCGTATATGTAAGTAAAACATGAACTGTTACCTTACTTATGTTTAACGAGTGGTTGCCTACATTATTACAGGAAATTTGCAGGTCAAGAATTTCCATGAACTTCAAACATCCACAGCGCGCGCCCCGAAAACCACCAGACAGCGCGCGAATACTGAATGGAAGTCTTTCACGCATTGCGCTTGTACGGACGAATACATCTGCTGCTGTGTTTTAATGTTAATCAAACAAAGGACAAATAAATTACTCTCTGCTCTTGGCTAAATAGGCTACCTCTATCAACTTTACAAAAAGATCCATATATATTTAATTTATGCAGTAATAAATATGCAGTGCATGAAATATATATTTGTTGAACTAATTAAGTTTAAATTTAATAAACAACTAATATGATTGATATTATTTTGGTTTCTCTACCAATACATTTAAAAATTACAAATGCATGAATTGAAAATTAATTGAAAATTAAAAATACAGGTATCGGTTACGGTATCGGTATCGGCGAGTACCACAAATGAAAGTATCGGTATCGGACTCGGTCTGGAAAAAGTGGTATCGGTGCATCCCTACATTAAATACACTCTACTAAAGTAATTCAGGGGACCTGTTACCACAACTTAAATAAAATGCATTGTTGCAAGTTAAAAATAAAAATTTGTTTGTTAAATTAAAACATTATTTTGTAGAGTTCTGTTGACATAATAATGTTGATCATTACATCAATTTAAATTCTGTAATTTACAGTCTGTAATTTAAACTCAAATTTCTGCGCTGATTGGCTTTTAGAAAAAAAAACTCTGGTAGTTGGAGCGACTTAAGTAATCAACTTAAAAATGTGTTTGATACAAATTATTAAGTTCATCTAACTCAATGTAGCTTGTTGGGTGAACGTAAATTCACTCAAAGTGGTCATAACTCAAAAGAAATTATGCAAGCGGCTGCGTTACTTTTTTTTTGGTGCAGCCAACACATTCTTTTTTATAAAAGTGTATGGTAAAAGGAAACTCTAACGTGAATCAGCCAGTGAATTAAACCGGAGAAGCAGATCAGTTTTGACTCATTCGAACTGTTTTGTGAAACGAATCAATCGATTCATTGAAAACACCCGACTCTTATTATTTGTTCAAGAATCAGATTATTCACATGAACTTACAAGAGTTAGGATGGGTATCAAGATTTTCTGTGAATGACTTAAATTATTTCTCAAACAATACTCATCATACAATTTCTAAAGACACAGTATGTATGACACATGAACTGTTCTAATACAATTTTAAGGTGCTTTCACCACTACAATATTCAAAATCATTCCTTTTTTTGTTCAATGGAAGAAAGTTAGTAATACTTGTTTGGAACAACTTGAAGAATGATGTCAGAATTTCCATCTTTGGTTACACCTCAAAAATTCAGCATCTGACAGTCGGTTTAAGACTTTAAATTGTAGGTTATATACACATCATGAAATTAGTTTTATTTGGTGCTCATCTACAATGCTACAATGAATGTACCCACAATCGAAATGTCGCTTAGCCTTTATATACAGCGTAGTATGGTAACGTGTGTAGGTACATGAAAGGTAACAGCTTTTCCCTTGTGCTGGCATATCTGCACTGAGACCTGCCCACCAGGACAGCTGTATGGAAATTAGAGAGCTTGGGCTGCACCATTACATGGCCCGCCCTGGCAGCGCTCAGAACAACGGCTCTCTCAGCAGCGTTGCTTCAGGCATGAACTTGGCAGATTAGCCATTCAGGAAACAAATAAGCCCTCTAACACAGACGGCCCCCTGAAAAGGAGAAATAAAAACAACCTGAATGCTACGAACCGGACACAAGAGGCCTGAAAAACACCAAGTTTCCTCCCTCTAAAGACATTGTGTCTGAGGGACGGAAAACCCTCTGTCGGTGAGCTTGTTTTGCCTCTCTCTCTCTCGCTCTCTGCACAAGCAGTGATATTTAACAAGGTTGTAAATAAGCAGCCCTGGGGCATTTGTATTATAACAGGATACGTGCACTCTAAAGTGCTCAACAACAGAGGGTACACATCTCTGAACGAGCAGTACAAAATTCTGAACGAGAGAAATCGTAAAAAGTACGGAGCCGACCGCCCACTCTTCTGCTACTTGTGATACTCATCTGCTGGAACGTGTTGGTGTGAGATCTAACATGTAGCAAATACCACTAAGGTTACGCTGCTCTATTGATTGGACCGTAGCATATGTTTTTTGCTAAAGAGGCTGGCTGAATCCTTCGCTCATTGTCGGAAAAACTCTGATCAGCAGAGAGAGAGAGCGGGCGGGCTGTAGATCTCACTCACTCCATCGCCACTGACGGTGGGCGGCAGCGAGAAGGACGCTGTCCACCTCCCTCTATCTGTACATGGTTGCCAGGCAACACGGAGAGGTCTGGCCAACCGGAGGGTTGTAGTGCTCTCCTTCTGGCCACTCGTGAGCAAACTCTAGGACTTTTATGAATATGTATTAGAGGTGAAGGGGAAAATGAAATGCAAACTGCAATACGTTATTGTGATTTTCATTAAGACACTGAATCAACACTTAAGCATCACTTAAGGCTGTCAATCAATTTAATCAAATTTATTACATATAATTCAAAGATAGTGACAGACGAGAAAATCAACTATTTTAAAAAAATGGCTAGAAGTCAGTTTAAAGTATGATCGTTAAATGTATTTAAAGGGACATTTCGCACAAAAAACTATCAATTACTCACTCTCATGTTGCTTCAAACCCATGAACTTAAATTCAGAACTCAAATTTATATATACATACACACATATACATACACACACACACACACATATATATATGTGTATATGAACATTTTAACATGTAAACATTTTAGTTATATATTATATATATACACACACACACACTATATATATATATATATATATATATATATATATATATATATATATATATATATATATATATATATATATATATATATATACACACATATACGTATATATATACATATACGTATTATATATATATATATATACATACATATACGTATATATACATATACGTATATATATACATATACGTATATGTATATATATATATATATATATATATATATGTATATATATATATATGTGTGTGTGTGTATATATATATAACTAAAATGTTTACATGTTAAAATGTTCATATACACATATATACATACACATATATACATACACATATACATATATATATATATATATATATATGTGTGTATATATGTATGTATATGTGTATATGAACATTTTAACATGTAAACATTTTAATTATATATATATATATATATATATATATATTATATATATATATATATATATATATATTATATATATATATATATATGAACATTTTAATTTAGGCATAGAGCACATCAAATAAGGTAAAAAGGAAGCTCTAACATATGCCTGATGGGCAAGAACAAACCTCATTTTATCATTTCGGTCCAACATTATTATTATTGCAGTATCTATAAAATACAATTTGGTTGAATATATCCATTTTTTGAATTTTCATGAAATGTTGTTACAAATTTAGATTTGTAAAAAAAAAGAACAAAGAAAAACAGTACAAATAAAATTTGTAAAAAGCTATACGGCTTTAAAAAATTTAACTCAAATTCAACACACTTTTACTGGAAAACAAATATTTGGCATACTATGATAAACATTATTGATGGTGCAGTTTCTACTTTTCATTCACTGATGCTTCCAAGACTCATAAGTCAACTTGGGCAAAACCATCTATGTTAGCCAGATAACATTGACAAAATAAATAAAAATGTATAAGCTCAATGAACATGCAATTGTCAGTGGCAATGCAGCACAGTGGGCCACGATTACTGTAAAGACCTAAGCACTAAAATGAACAGTTTGTGTAGATTTCCTCAGTCTAGCACATGTTGTAACATTTAGGTAAACAAATTCTAAAAGCTTGACTAATATCATGGAAACAATATCTATTTTTAGTACAAAACTGAAGCAGGCAGTCCTGAATTGGTAATAAGGTGTATGAAAACTAAAGTCCAGGCACAAAAACCTAGGCTAATTTGTTTATTGAGGATGAAAATGCTTCTCATAATTGAAGTATTTTTTCTTTTTTTTAATTACACTCCTCAGCCCTCATTTTTTTCTATTGGCCAGCCATCTGTCTCTGATTGACTGTGTGCTGATGTGTGTTAATAACCGTTGTGGAAATGTAGGGACACAAACAGCCACATGGTTTCCGGCCATCCGGCCAAATTATGATGCAGCCAGATAACATGCATTTTAATATCCTGACTTTTCATGAGGGCAAATGGAAGAAAAAGCACAATGGCATAATAATACTTGCCATCAGTGTGCATTTATTAGGAAAACACCACTGAACAGTCGGAAAGACACTAAAAGGAGGCTGTAAATACAATGCAGAATGAAAAGGCTTAGTTATGTAGAGACTTAAGTTTTACCTATAGGCCAATGAGCATGGTGAGCAATACATCTTTAGAAACACTTAATTACAGACAAGTGTGTTGGAGCAGATCTCTCCAAGAACAGGATTGGGCACCCCTGACCTATAAATCATTACAATAAAGTGATAAATCCTCATGGGTGAAACATACGGTGCCCCATATGCAAGAATGAGTTTCTATGACTTTGAGAAGACAAAACTTTGAGGCAGAGTGACTTGAGTTTCTGTCTGGCCTCCAGAGATCTTCTCCTCTGATGTTTTAATTAGTAAAGAACCTTAATCCTTCACAGTCTAAGCTAAATCTTTTCAAAAGCATCCGACTTCAACAATAAAACTGTTAAAGGTAAATTGTAAATTTTCTCTCTTATGCTCACCAAGGCTGCATTTTTTCAATGATTTTTAATTATTTTAAAATATAATTTAATCCTGGTATGGCACAGTTTTCAGCAGGTATTACTCCAGTCTTCATCAGTCCTTGATTCTTCAGAAATCATTCTAATATGCTGATTTGCTGCTTTAGGTAAGATGTATTATCAATGTTGAAAAGTTTTGCTGTTTTTGTGGAAACAGTGATAATATTCAGCATTTTTTGACAAATAGAATGTTCAAAAGAACAGCACGTTTGCTGAATACAAGTATTCATTGAAGAGAGCAACCAAAGTGTCTTAATTGATGAACCTTGTACACAAGCATGTTAAATAAGTTTGTCTGGAATGTCTATACTCGTAAATGAAGGAGGTGCCTCTTCTAATGCTGCATAATGACGAGTGCAGTAGAACGTTTTAAAGCTCCTTTATAAAGAAAAAAACTAAAACATTGGGAGTCTCTCTCCTTATTAAATTTGCAACTGGCAGTTTTAAATCAACAAAACATTCTCCTCTCTTCCACATATTTGGCAACTCCAACAAGCTCTAAAAGTATATCCAAACCTACCGTGTCACCTGAAACACTCAAATTCCACTTGGCAGTTCTGAAAACACTCCAAACTGAACGACAACTTTTGTCAGGAGATGACTGGCAGGTCAAAGCACGAGTTGCTCTGCCGTGTTTACCGGTTACCTATACCAAGCTGGAAGTTTAACAGCCTAAGAACAGTGCTATAAAAATAGCCTTTTTGAACAAGACTGTGGGATTGTTGATTGAAAAGCAGATGCCAAAGAGATCCCATGTCTCTTGATGCAAGCATATCTCGACTTACCAACATGTGCGTGTGCCACACATTTAAATAAAACAGCATCTCTAGAGGATTCTTCGCACCAGCACTCAAATTTACAGGATTAGGATGCTCAAGGTCTGTTTACACATTCAAGCCTGTTTGTGCGTGACTAAGAGCGTGTGCACGCGTGCACTTCCTGTTTACTCTGTCAAAGCTAATATCTGAATGGAGAATCTGAGGCGGTGTTTCTCAGCAGGTTCTGACAGGGGGAATGACCCTAGGGATGGAGAGCTTTCAGCAACACACCGGTAACAACCCTGGTGGAGGGTTTGAGCAACAGTGTTTATTCATCAAACGGGATTAGGCTTTGGTGTGCCTTATCAAGTGATGGGGGCTTGTTTTAAGAGAAAAAAAACATCCATTGCGGGTTGCAGCAGCTAACAGAAAATGACAGCGGGATGAAGAAAAGGCCTAGATGAGCTTTTTCTTTCTGTCTCTATTGTTAGTGTTATCAATGCACTCTCATCCTCCTCAGACAAGTATACTTTATTCCAAAAGGTGTGCACAGATAAATATTATCAGTGGCATCAAATGTGAAGAGATGAAAGATATTACATTCACAGCCTCCACAAACACAGTTGTTCTTAAAGGGATAGTTCACCCAGAAATGAAAATTCTGTCATCAATTACTTGCCCTCTTTGCGTTCCAAACCCATCCGGCTTTTTTCATCTTCAGAACAGATATTATATATTAGATTAGAAAATATAGAAATTTCTGTCCTTTAATAGAAAGTCTATTCACCTAAAAATGTTCATAAGGTTGCAGAATAAAACCATCTGAATCAAACTGTTTAATCCAAGTCTTCTAAAGGGGCGGCTTTATATGATTAAGAGATTGAATTTAGGCTTTTATTCACTTATAAATGTTCATTGGCGAATGTACATAGAACAAAGCTACCCTAAGTAAACTACAGTTGGTACAAAATTCGGCTGCTAGGGTTCTGACTGGGACCGGTGCAAGGGAGCACATCACACCTATCCTGGAAAAATTACACTGGCTTCCTGTTAGTTTTCGTATTGATTTTAAAATTCTCATGCTCACCTATAAGGCCTTGAATAACTTGGCCCCTCAATATTTATGTGAGCTCTTAACCCCCTACACTCCTACACGTGCTTTACGATCTTCTGAAGCTGGTCTTTTAACTGTCCAAACAACACGGCTAAAAACTATGGGTGATCGGGCTTTTTCTTCTTTGGCTCCTAAATTGTGGAATTCCCTGCCCTCAGAGATTAGGAATGCAGAATCCCTTATAGTTTTTAAATCGTCCCTTAAAACTTACTTTTTTAGGGCGGCTTTTATGTGATTCGTGTGATTACTGTGTTTGTCATTATATTGGCCTTCTATTTTTATTGCTTGTTTAGTTTTTACTGCTTAGACTGTTGTGCATCTTTCTAATTTCATTATTTTTATGTAAAGTGCTTTGAGATGCTACTTTTAAAGGCACTATATAAAATAAAGTTTATTATTATTATTAACATTCAAATTTCCCTATTTCTTTATGAACATTTGAACCATCATTTGTGTTTCGAAGATGAACGAAAGTCTAATGAGTTTGGAACCAAATCAGTAAATGATGAGAGAATATTCATTTATGGGTGAACTATCCCTTTAATATCACCACTGCAGCCCTCGCAAGCCGACATCAGGGTGGCCTGATGAGTAAGGCATGAACAAATATGAAAAGAGATACACAAACAGAGTCAATGAGCTAGATGGACTGCACAGCTGGTTGGAAAGCAGACAAGGATCTGGGTAGCCTCAGGAAGACTCTCTCGCTCCACAGAGGTTTGAGTCCATCAGACACACAGCAGGAATTACAGCAGATACCTGACCACATGCCAGATGTTCAATTCAAACAGACCTGCGGACATCCTCAGGACGCCCTTCCTCAGATGTGACCAAGCATGAATGAGAGATGTTTATTTAGAGAAATGGCACATACAGTAATTAGGCTAAAATAAGGTTGAAATGATACCACTTTTTCTTTCCCAACTTTTAACTGGCTTTAAAGTGTTTTTGCTTCTTGATCAGTTTAGAAAAGGTAACACTCTTGGATAATTAAGGGAGAATTAATTTACATGCTTTAGGTATCACTAACAATTAACAATACTTCACAACATTTATCAATCTAGGTTATTAATAATACATACTAATGCATAAATATTACACAATAAACAAACATGAATTAATGTAGTATATCTTTTTGTATTATAACCCAGTCCTATAGTGGAAATGGTATGAGTTTGTTCAAAAGTTTGGGGTTGGTAAAAAAAAAAAATGTTTTATGCGTTTGACAGATGTATTTTTTGCTCACCAAGGTTCAATATTTTTGTGAAAAAATACTATTTAAATAACTTCCATTTTTTCATATTCTTTGAAATGTAATTTATTCCTGTGAAGGCAAAGAAAATTTCTGAGCAGTAATTATTTTTTCCTTCAGAAATAATTCTGATCTGAGCTTTGGTGCACTTTTTGATGAATAGGACTTTCAAATGAACATTTTGTATGAAATATTTTGTAATAATGTAATGCAAGTCTTTACTGTCCCTTTTGATTATTCAGTGCATCCTTACTGAATAAAAGTAATAATTACTTCAACAAAAAAAAATCTCTTCCAACTTTTTGGACAAAAATATACAGTATAAGATCATAATTTACCGTCAAGCTTTTTGAAGCTAGACAGTAAAAACACAATATAAAAGATACAGCACTGGTGCCAATACCAATCTAGATATTGATGCCTTCTTAAAGTAAATATACTGTTGTGTAAGTGACTTCAGAGCCGTAGAAGCTGAGAGTGGCCACGTATGAAAAGGTTAAAGGTATTAGTGATTGAGTCTGGATCAAGCAGAGTTAGCAAGACTATATTAGCAGCTATAATCCAGACTGTCTGAAATGAAGATGTTTAATGCTTTTTTGTAAAACAGATAAGCTGGTCTTTCACTCAGGATATCTTAAACAAGCATGAATGATAATGATGTTGGGTAATGAGAGCTGGGTAATCACATCAGAGGTTTATTTAAAGCATGAAGGTAATCAGACAGCGAGGTAATCAAATCAAGAAAAGGAAGTCCCTTATGTATCAAATAATCAGATTCATTATCATCTTGCTGACCTCAAGTCTCAGAGAGGTAAAGAAGCTATTATGCAGTTTTGACTTCTAATAATGGGGATCAAAAAACTGATCCCAGTTCTATTAAGCCAAAGTACAGTTCACCGGTAGTGCAAATATTTTTAGACAATCCTGATGTCCATGTCTGGGATGTGCACTACTGTTCAAAAGTTCGGTAAGATTTTAAAAATGTTTTCGAACTATTTCTAATGCTCAAAGATGCATTTATTTGATCAAAAATATAGTAAAAACAATACTGTAAAATAGTATTAGTGTTTAAAATAAAATAATTTTCAGCAGCCATTACTCCGTCATCAGTGTCACATGATCCTTCAGAAATCATTATACAATGATTATTTGATGCTCAAGAAACATTTCTTATTATCACCGTTTAAAACAGTTGAGTTGCTTTATATTTCTGTGAAAAGAGTCATACTTTTTCAGGATTGTTAGAATAGAAAGTTCAAAAGAACAGTAGAAAAATAAACACACATGATTGTACTGTCACCTTTGATCAATTTAATGCATCCTTGCACTAATGCAATAATTGCAATAATTCAGGGCACCTGTTACCACAACTTAAATACTGTAAATGCATGGTTGCATTTAAAAATCTAATTTATTTAAATTTAAGTTGCAAACATCAATTTGGTTGAGTTCTGTTGACATAATAGTGTTGATCATTAACTTATTGCGTGCATTTTAAACTCAAATTTATGTTAATTGATTTACAAATAATAATAAAAAATTACTCACTAAAAAAAAATTACTGAGACAAAATTTTTAATGGTAGTGTACAGTCGATCACATATATGTATAAAAAAAACTAATTTAAACCCCGTCATGCCTCCAACACATTAGGTGGTTGTCCTTGATTTTCTTATTTTAGACAATTAAATGTTCTCAGGTTCCACCAGATATCCTCATTGGTCAACTTGATATTGACCGCAGTACAAATGACTTTGTTAAAGCTGCTAGACTGACAATTTAAAAAGTAACCCAAGATCCTCAGAGAAAAGTGCAGTATGCATTGACTTGTGGAAATTGATAAGTGTTTAATTTGGCTTCAAATGTCTTCTGCTTTGTAGAACAGCATGCTTGTTAAAGGAGACAAGCACCTAAATAAAAGACAACAGTGATCAAACAGAAAGGAGCTAAATACAGACTGCACAAAATACCCCACACTGCTCAAGCAAGACATCTCCTTAGACCACCTTTGGACATCAAAAACATAAATGTACAATTTGTTGATCTTGTACATATGTTTATGCTTTGACAGGTTATGTACAAATTCTGCTGATGTAAATGGGACAAAAAAGTGTTCTCTATAGACGGCAGAAATTGTTACAACTAAAGAATGAATTGTAGTCTTGAAATCATCAGTTAGAATGGTTTGAAAATAGTAATGCAAATGCCATTTCTATGCAGTTTTTTATTTTATTACACTTAGTCATTGTAGTAATTGAAATTAGATTTTTTTTAATTTGGTGAAGAATAAAAATGATGCAAACAAAATGGAGAATGGAGAATATTTTTTTAAATTTAAAAAAAATGATGCGTGTGTGTGTGTGTGTGTGAGAGAGAGATCAGTTATCAGTTCAGAAGAGTGATTGCTAAAACAGCAGAAATATCCAAAGTAGCAGTATAATTAGAGTTGGCCAAACAGGAGATGTATATTTATTAAAGGGGCGGCTTTGCAGACAACCACTTAATAAAGAGCAGATGTGGATCTGATGGTGGGTGGTTTATAGCGCGTCTAACGGGCTATGATGACACCCTGAACGAAGACGTTTCTTGAGATGAATAGAAAATGTGGTTAACTTGCACCATAAGGAGATGATTATTTGTTTTAACTTGAGTTACAAGTGGACCTTTTTTTCCCCCTCATTTTGGGGCTTTCAAAAGGTCCACAGTAAACTGTGTAAATTCTCTGCTAGAATGCCTTAAACATCTCAAGAGATGAGCGTTTGAAGTCCACCTGTTTCTCATTGAGATTCCAGTGATGTGCGCTCAGCCGGAACGCTTAAGCGTCTGCAGGAAGGGAAAGGCCGGATAACTGGCAGACTCTACACTGTTCTAGCATTGACAACAGTGTGGCTGACTTTCTCGAACAGGAGGGAATGCGGCAATGAACACCATAACTGGTGGCTAGAGGTCAAGTATGCAGTTGTGGTTGGTCTGACGTTGGAATATACTGGGAAGGTGCTTGCTTTGTGGGCACTACTACACCAATGAGGGGAAATAAAAACCATTTCAAGCCCAAAAATGACATTAAAACATTCAGCTATGTGGAATCTAAACGGATCAGAGGAAAATAAGCCTGTCTGCTGCTATAGCAACTGGATTTGAAGATGAATGTCCTTGGTTGGTTTGTCACAGAGCCTGAAGAAATTCAACCTCACAAACACAATCTCCAATGACATACAATGGAGTTGAAGTGTTACTTTATGTGATCATACCAGTACAACAATTTGTATGGTAATTGAGGAAGAAATATTTGGAAAACTAATAGTAATTAGTATGTGTATATATATAAAAAAATAAAATAACACTTTTTAAAAGTGTGTGATTCACTTAAAAGCTTATTGTGCTTTGTGGTTGTTCATAAGAGTAATTACTTGAACTTCACTGATCATTCTGTATGAATTAGATTCACTGAAAAAATAAGTAATTTGTTAAGGAATTGGATTACTCTGGTCATGCTGATTATTTTTGATTCAGTAAATGGATTTGCTCAGAGTCGTTTGCTCATGAATCGGCTGGACTACACTGGCCGTACTTATATTTTTGAATCAATCAATAGTCATTTGTTTAGTAATTGTACTAAAATGGCTGGGTGTTCTGTTTTGTACAGCTGGATAAGTAGTGCTTTCACTATTTTATTGCAGTATCCAGTTCGCATTGACAAACGCATAGAAAAAACATTAACATATCCAAAATTAATTTGGTTCAGAGAGACATGAACTGGTTTTTAACTGATTTCCAACCTTACTCCACCTGATTAGTTGTGTAATCCAAACAGATTCCTTTGACAAATAATCTTCAATTAAATATTTATGTATAGTAAGCAGCTTTTTGACTCTAAATTGGATTTCATGTGGGCTGGTAGGTTGCAACTTGAACACAGAGTAAGCAAATTACATTTTACTGCCATTAAACAATTGTGTTGTTTAGCTCATCACAAGACAAGGCCCCATTTAATCACTTTATGTGAATGGAAAAAGAGAGACAAGAAAGTGTTCGCCACATTCTGGATCTTAGCTTAGCCTTGACAAAAAAGGCTTCTGCGGCTCTGTTTCAGGCTGATAAAATGGAAAAGCAAAGTAGTAAGAGAACATTAAAATGCTTTACAGCTCTTAAAAGCAACTTTCCCATTCAATTTGGCTGGTTCTGATGCTAATTCATTAGGGTTCGTTTCTTTTTATGGTCTGCTGAGTTAGACTCTGGTTACTATTGTGGATTGACAAGCCCTGTTTCACAGGCTGGTATTTGCGTCATAGACCTCCATTTAACTACAAAACACTTCTCTAACAGGATGTAGCTGAAAATAGCCTTGAAAAAATGAACTAATAGAAAGAAATTCAGGCAGAAGGGGGATTTAACCACCATCTTGTAAAGACACAGTGCTTTTGATGCACTGCCAGGCTCCCAAGGTCCCTCATCTCAACCACCCCTCCGCTGGCAATGACTTCTGCCCCCATGACACGTGTCGGCCACTCAGCTTGCTTAGTTTGAACTATTGGAGAGGCTGCAGGGGGTTCCACAATACAGTGCGCCCACTGTGCTGTCACAAAGCGCGCTGCAGGAAAATTCAGTTATCTGATCGCTCCCTGGCCTTGGATCAGTGACTCACAGCCCAAGGTTAACACAACACTCAGGCCACCTCCGCGGTGCACGGCAGAACAATTCCACTATGCCAACAATGGGACTCTTATTCAAAGCCAAGAACGGGCAGCAACAAGCTCATGCTGCCTGAGCTCAAGTGCCTTTACTGTGCACCCGAAGAACCTACATGTGTTGTCTTATCTAGACTACGTGTGTTCCATACCATGCCAGTGACGTTATTTCAAGCCATGATGACTACATAAATTGACCACTGACCTCTTCAACCAAAAGTCAAGGCTGTCCAATTGCTAAAGCCTGCTAGAGTGAAATAAACTGTATTTCTCAAGTTTGGTAGTGACAGGACAACCACAGCAATTAACATCCAGCAAAACTCTTACCAATGAGTTTGCCTAGATTAACAATGAAACAATTGTTAGGAAAACGGCAAAGAGAAATTGTCAATTTTTCCACCACAAAATTACTCATTTCATAATCTGATTCAGGAGTGTAAGAAAAAGAAAAAGAAAAAAGGTACAACTCATCACTGGGGCAGTAGCCTTAAAGAGACAAATTTGTACCTTATCAACCCCAAAATGCCCATATTAGAACAAGAAAGTAGCAAAATGTCAATCCGTAAAGGCTTGAATAAACTACTTCTGATTTTAAAACACTAGGCATCATACACTTGCTGTCTTTGTAAATAGTAGCCTAACAGAGAAAAAGTAAGCAGCAAACTCACAAATTACTACTAGGATCACAAACTACGAGACTTTTAGTTATGAACACAAATACAGAAATTTGCACCTTATTGCTAGGAGACGCATGGCAAATAAAAACAATGCATTTGAAAAGTGAGCTTAAAATATCAAACATGTTTGATATCCTCTAACTGGATGGAATATGTCTGAAGCTTAAACAAAACGAAGAAAGGTGTCCGTTCCATCATACACTACAAGAAATCTGAAACTCTGATTGGCCAAAATCTGCAGATTGGCTCTGATTTTCGAACCTACCATCGACTCTTCCAGACTGCAAATATGGCCAAAAAAAGTGTAGTATATTCAAGCCTTAAAGTACTACTATGAATATTTTAAGGGGTAAATAAGGAATTTTTGTCCCTTTAAGGGTCCTGCCCCAGTGACAAGCCCTAAAGGTACAGTTTTTGCATTTTTTTTGTCAGAAGTTAACTTAAAATACAATATAAATACATAATTTTCACTTGCAACAGCTAGAAAACTTTTGACCTGATGGTCAACCATGACCAGTGCCATATCTCAATTACACTTACCAGTGTAATCGCAGTGTGGAACAATTTAAAATAGCGAGCATCAATGAACAGCAATGGCTAGATGAAGCATTATGGGAGCGTTTAAGAGAAGTTATAGTAGTGAGAGAGCTGCCAATCTCAATGAAAACATCAGCTGTTAGACCACACTGCCACCTGCTGTTCACCGACAAATAGTGCACAATAACCTGCACTTCTATACTTCTATGATAAATGCTTAGTTGACTGCAGGGAAAAATGTATGTAGTGCATTAGAAAATATTCTGCTTACCTACCATGAGCCAATCCAGCGATGACATCAGAAGTGGAGGGTGAACATAGAAAAAGAAAGAAAAAAACAATTACATCAGTAGTTTAGCAAGGGTTATGCTTTCACTGTAGCACAAATTACCGTTTTCACACCCAATTCCTCTTTGAAATTGGTGACAGCTAAAAACCGAATACACTATAAAAAATGTTATTATCTACACAGAAAGCATCATTCCTCATGAAAAAACAAACAAACTAGGACTTCACTAGACTGCCTTTAATAATCAGTGGCACAGATGGAACATTCCGAATCAGTATTCCGAATCTCTACAGCCCTTCCGTCAGAATGATTGAAGACAGATAGGGATGGAAATCAACAGGGGAGAGCGGGATAAACAAAAGGCCAGAGCGTCTGTGCATGCTGATGGGAGACTAATGCAGTAAAATGTGTGCTTTTTTGGGTCCGGATGTAGACCACTTAAACACCCCAGGAGACTCCATAAGGATTTTAATTAGCAAACTAAAACACAAGGTGTTTGACAAACATTAATATAAATGGAACAGGAGCAAGGGAAAGTGTGAAAGAAAGTGCTTTTAGACCCTCATAAACACCACAATAAATTAACCAATTAATCAGTTGATTATACATTATTTTTCATGTAAAATCATGACTGAACACAAACTCATACCATCACAGACAATTTGTCCAAAACTTGTGTCTGCCAAATCAGAGTTATGTGGTACAACAAACAAGCAGAAACATGCAAGAAAAAAAAGAAAAAAAGGAAAAGATGAAATATGGTAGAAGAGGACCCCTGCAGATCTTCATGATTGTGCATCAAAGTCAGCAAGTCTCCTAAAATGTCATTTTATCAATAGATAATATGTGACAATATGGTTGTAACATGCAATTGGGTGAAACTCTCCAAAAAGAAAATATTAATTAGGCTAATAAATATTGTTAGTAAAAATGTTTCACCTTAAAAAAGAAAGATTAAAAAAGACATGTATTCAAACTATATAGGACAATTGTTATTGCACTATTCAAATCACAGTTGATACAGTGATTCAATGGCAACTTTTCTTGAAAATTTGTATGAAAACGTTAATAATAGACAGAACCCATTTCTAAGAACTTGATAAGTGCGTTAACTAAATATTTCCTTTTTTATCTGTCATTGAACCATATACCGGTAAGTAATAAAGAAAACTGCAGAACTGCAAGTTACAGTACAGAACAAATATCACAAGGTCTCCAAACAAACAACAAGCACAAAGTGAAAAGGACACCAATGAAGCTGATCTTTTCACTGAACTAATGTCCTCCAAGAGAGACAGGAGGCTGAGACAGCAGTGATCTGGCCTGAAGTCACTTCTGCCACCCTGGAGAAGACATACTGTGCTCCTGACTTCATTCCAAGCAATGAGAACGGCCAAAGCCTGCAGATTCCACACTCCTGATCTCTGAACAGTGAACACACAAGCGTTCCTCTCTGACCTTAGAAGTCTGCAATGTTAGAGATGGTGGAAACTAGACTGAAACAAGCCTAAGTGTCTTCTAACAATGAAATCTACATCTAATACATACTTTTGTGATATACACGCTGGTTTCCTTCATTAGAGAAGCTTTTAAAAATCCACCCACCCCTTTTATCCTTTAGGGTTGACCAATGTTGCCATTAGCATGCTTTCATGTATACTAAACCCAGTTGTGCCCCAACGCTCAAGCATTAAGATTCGGTGTTACGATATCATACACTTTCAAATCCATCTTCCATCAAACACTGTTCTTTGAGGATAGAGACGGTGAGTAGAGAGTAATGTGGGCCTAAAGAGACCGTCTGAGATGAAGATCAGGAACCAGGGACTGACTATAAAACTAAACACAGAATCAAAAGACCTGCTAGATTCTCAAAGTCATCCCACATGATTGATCTTCAGAGACCGGCCCAAGAGAGTCTCATAACAACCAATCATCTAAATATTACATAGCAAGAAAATGCAAATGCGACTAACTTTCCACTCCATGCTCATCTGCAAAGGCAACCGCAACTCAAATATTTTTTTGTCTAAGGACACCGTGTTCTTATTTGCTCAGCACTGCACAAATCATTTGAGACCAGATGCTTTAAGAAGTTCTCAGGAAATTTAAAACTGCACACTGTAAAGACCAAACTTTGTACTAGGGAAGTGAAATGATGGAGATTTGTGCTTAATTTGGTCAACAACGACAATTTGAGACAACGGCATACTGAGCTTTTATAATAGTAAAAGATATCTTTCATAATAGCCTTGACATAATAGCTAAAACAATATCTCAATATTTATCAGCCTTCTCTCATTTCAACCAAATAGACATTGTTGCTTTGAAAAGTTTTATAACTTTGAATGCATGCAACCTTTTACATATTCAACCTTTTTTTCTTCTCATTTTAACAAAATCGAAACTGACACAAACTTTCCAACTTTAGTTGCTTTTTTTGTTAGACATTAAAATTCTTAACACTACCTGCAAGCTGCAAGACAAGGGAACAGCAAAGCTAGCCTTTGCAATTTGAAGAAAGTTGCTGTTGGCAGTCAGTTTGAGCATAAATGCAGGTTTTTGCCCAATTTTTCATCTATTTTCATCAACTATTTTCAGTCAGCTGCCTAGAATTACTGACCCATATAGGTGGCTAATAACATCCAATGATCAGGTCTGAGTGGGGAGAATCAATTAAGCCAGGGGTCCTATAAATTAACAATTAGGTAGGGGATGGCCCGGAATGAAAGTTCTGGCCAAAACCGAAAATTCAGGATGCATTTGGCCGAAAAACAAAAACGTTCTGTAAGAAATTAGCTTTTTTGTATAATTGTTAAAGGGGGGGTGAAATGCTATTTCATGCATACTGAGTTTTTACACTGTTAAAGAGTTGGACTCCCATGCTAAACATGGACAAAGTTTCAAAAATTAAGTTGTTCGTTTGATGGAGTATTTCTGTGCCAAAAATACTCCTTCCGGTTTGTCTCAAGTTTCGGAAAGTTTTTTTCGAGTATGGGTGTGTGTGACGTCAGATGGGGCGGAATTTCCTTATACGGGTCCTAAGGTCACTTCTCCCGGAAGGGCGCGCGCGCACCCGTAGACCAGGGCGAGAGAGCGAAAGCAGTACGCCCATCAAAGCACTGTGCTCGGCTTTAGGGAAGTTCAGTTCTACGCCGGATTTGCAGATCGTCTAATGCCATTGCTTAAGGATGGAGCAGTCCCAACGATAAAGGTTCACAGTCGTGCGTTGGAACCGCAGGCGGTTAGTAAAACTGCTTCAAACGTCTGTGTTGTTAGCTATCGGCCCGTAAGCAACGCCCACACGGCACGCCTCCAGCCGCTCGTTTTTTTACGGAAAGACTCGGTACAGCCTATCTTTCTTTTATAAATATAATAAAACTAAAGACTTTTTGGAGATATGAAGGATGCAATACTACTCTATAGGTACTCAAGTTTAACATGAGATTGACCCCTTTAACTATTAGACATTAATGAAATTCAATCATTTTAATGATACTGAATAACACAAAAAAGTCAAAAATAAAATAACCTAACTGAAAGGTACTAAAATTAAACAGAAAATATATTCATATTAAATATCAATATATTATTCTTTATTCAGTTATATGCAACATTATTATTCTTTTTTGGCCAATTATACAAATAATGACGTATAGTCCTACAAAGCTATTATTATCAGAGCATGTGAGCAGAGCGTAGTGGGGAGTGGATCAGTGAACGAGAGGGTAGCGTCATTATACCAGCGTTGTCAAGCACGGCTATAACACACCATGTTACAGCACAGTAGGGCCATCACAATCAGAAACAAATTTACTACTACATAGAAATTATATGTCAGCACGTTTTTTGAGCTGACTTTGCTTTTCCGATGAGCATGAGCAACGGAACTCCGCATGTGCATAGTACAGATTATTGAGCGGAATGTCACACCACGCAGTGATAATGCCTAGAGTCAGAGTGAAACTTTGGCTCACATTTTATCTTTCAGCCAAAAACTGAAAATGCCATCTTTGGCCATTCATTTTCGGTGGCTGAAATTTCGCTCTCTCTCTTGTCAAAATTCCAATGCATGTCACACTGATATTACATGTTATCTAGCACTGGATGTCTTACTGTCTGTCCCCTTACACACACAATCTGAAAAAACAGGTAATTTTTTAGCTGCTTAATGCATTTAGGTAGATGTTACATAAAGATGAAACATAACCTCACCTAATAAGTGAATCACCAAGTAGGCTGTGTGTAAAATCTTTCTAAAGTCTTATTATCATATTAAAAGCATGGATCACTTGACACGCATGTAATCTGCAGACTGAGCAGGTCTGGGCACCTAATGTCAAGTCAGCAGTAAAAGGGTTCTCGAAATGTGCTGGATGAGCAAGTCATGAATATTTAACTCGACGTGGTTATACAACACAACAACTTGAACTTTTTTATTCAGTGAGGCCATCAAACCTGACTTAGAAAAAGTTAACTAAAATGTATTCAAATAACTAAACATTGTGCAGCACCACTATATAGGCCTACTTGGCATCAATTATTCATTTTGTTCAACATTATTAACCTAAAAAGGTTTTGCCAAAACAATGTCTAATGAGATTCAAGTGATCGACAATAGATACAAATTGAAGTATTTGCAAGTAGAACATCTTTCAAAGATTAAGGCAACAAATTATGTGCATGAGAGTGACATTTCTACAATAGGAAAATCACTTAATTATGGTAAATCTAATCCTAGATTAATTTCACATACAACAGGAAATGCTGATAAATGAAAATCTCCAGAAATAATGAAAACAGAGGAATCCCGGTAGCTATAGAGTATAAAACCTGATAAGCAACACTTTCCTTGCTTTTTCAAACTTCGCATGTAAATGCATTGCAATGGCCGTGAACATATAAGGCTGTTTGGTAAACAGTAAATAAATAAGTGTTAGGAATTAGGCTATATTGCATAAAAACAAAAACTTCTAGAAGGACACAGTGCTGTATGTTGCTTAAGTGACACACCTCTTAAGACCAAGGCCCTTGACTAAAATGATTGGTTGTGATCGGCTCAAAATGGAGAGATGACTGTGCAATGCTCAAGTCAAGTTGATGGTAATGCTAGGAACCTATTAATAACCGGGCATGTCAATGGGTTACATTCATGCACATACCGCCAAACCGTCTATTCAGCATCTCAACTCGTGAGATGGAGAGTTCCATTAATGAAATCAAATTAATTGGGATCAGAATCAAGTAGGACAAGGACAAAGCTAAAATGTTTAATTATTCCTGTATTTGGACCCAAATCAATTTACGAATTAGTTCCTAAAGAATCATAATACATTATCGTATAGCATTCTTGGACACTCTGAATTATTATACCTATAAGCTATAAACCTTCAACCGTCAGGTAGGGGTGGGGTCCATGTTTTATTGGATGTGCAGGCTAATATGCAGGTTTTATAAATAGGCGTAGAGAATGCCTGCGTTCCATCACCCACATGATACACGGTCTTGATCAAACTGGGAATCCGAGTCAAGTTTCCTGAGCTGGACAACAAACAACATGGATCCTGCAACCTCACTTCTAATGAATGCAGTCATGATAGATAAGTTCATCAGACCAGTATAAAAACTCTGAAATTCATGAAAATACTTAAAATAATAACAACGAAGATGAAAATAACACTGACTCGAGGCATTGCAGACATATCATAAGGAGCCTCTACTTTAAGACAAAGAGAGCTTAACCAGTGAGAGCAGGATTTTAAATGATCCGTTTTCCTATCTAGCTAAAAGGGGCAAAAAGGGCCACATATAAACTAGGGATGTCCCGATCAGGTTTTTTTGCCCTCGAGTACGAGTCCGAGTCATTTGATTTTGAGTATCTACCGATACCGAGTCCCGATCCGATACTTCTATATTAGGCTACATTAAAAAAAAAGAATAAAGAAGAGCAAAAAAACAGATCTAGGATGTTCCTTATTTGTTATTTAATTCATCTAATTTTAACATTCAAAAACTCTGTTAACAAACAGAGCACTTCTGTGAGGTAGCTTGAACAATCAAGTAATAAATAACAAATTATTCACTTTTGCACTTTAGTGCAACAGTAAATATATGAAAAAAAAAAGTCTAATATAAAAACAAATAGCACCTCAACTTTAAAATGCCCGGCAGGCATGTAAACAAATAAAAAAATAAGTGTATAAAAAAATTATGAGAATATACATTAGGGGTGTAACGGTTCACAAAATTCACGGTTCAGTTCGATACGATACAGTGGTGTCACGGTTCGGTTTGTTTTCAATACAGTAAAAAGAAAGAAATGCCAGAGAAATGTCCTATTTGTTAAAAGAAAAAATATTTTTAAATAAGTTTGAGTTTTCCTACATCTTGAAACTTTCAGGTTTAAAAATGGGGGCAATCTTTGAAGGATGAACAAATAATGTTTTGGTCATCACATTTAAATATATTTATATATATATAATATTTAGATAATATTTGAGTTTTGAAGTGCTGGGAAAAGATGTGTTAAGTACTTGAAAGCATTTCACTATTCCAGGCAAACTTTCATGGCTACAGTTAGTGTTACTAGGTATATTAAATCCATGGTGAATGTTGCTGATCTGTGGACTTAAAGCCTATAACTAGTTCATTCACGGCACAATGTTTCTCCTGGTTTCCACGTCAGCGCTATAGAGATATAATCTGCGGTTATAACGGAGAAATTTGAATGCTTCTCATTAGATCTCGCAGCGATGTTATTACTTCAGTGGCGAATTCAAATGCTTTATTCACTGGATCTCTAATAGCGCTGTGTAGTAAGTGTCGCTTGATCAAGATAGACTCGCGCTGCACAGATGTTGCTGGTCCGAACTGATAAACGGTCCATACAAGCACAATATAATCGTAGCGCAGTTTCGTTCCGCTTTCATTACGTTCGTCATTTGAAGTTGCGCAACGTTGTGGTGTTGTTCACGTTCACGCCAGCGCAGATTTTGTCGGCAGGAAAAATGATCCAAGGACCTGGTTTGGTTTGTATGCGTACACCCCTAATATACATATATATCCGAGTCCTGATCGGGAAGTGACGTCCGATTCCGATCGAGTCTGAAACCACGTGATCGGGCCCGATTTCCGATCACTTGATCGGATCGGGACATCCCTAATATAAACAGAGCAAGGGCCAAGCATGTCGAATGACCCTCTAGTGTCTGTATATGGAGAATTGTATGCAACAGAGCATGCATTGTTTGCCAGTTCAAGACAATGCTGAGACCAAATCGGCCCATATCATATGATAATGGATGAACTCAGTGGTGATGTCACACTGACAACACTACTGTTTTGAGCAAGACTTGGAGACAAAATCATGGGACTGAAATAGAGAAACCAATCAGGAGTCAGTTTGAAAGGATATCCTCATCCAACTATGCAGCTAGCTACACGGGCTCAGTCTTCAGTGAGGCACGTGGTGGGTATGCAACGCCTCCCAGAATCTCTGATCCAGTGTCTGCTATAAATCAGTCTCTGCTTTTTCACTAAATTCAGAGAGCTTGCCCATCTATCTCTCCCTTTCTCTCCTCTCTCTCGCTTACACACACAATCAATCTAGAGGGCAATCTAGGTTGGACCACACAAGCAGTGGCATACCTTATGCCCAAATTAAACGAACCATGTAGACAGCTGCGTCAGTTACACCATGGCCAAATTACTGCTTCTGGACCGCAGACAAGCCAAGTAGCCATGGGTAGGGAGGATAGGCTGATGGAGAGGGATTGAGGGCGTGAAAGATGAGAAACATTCCCAAAGAACTAGCGATGAAGACCAGATTTAGTGTTCAGCCAGAAACTGACATCATTTACTTACCCGCATGTCACTCCAAACCTGTATGACTGACTATCTTCTGTGGGACATAAAATATATTTTGAGAAATGCCTCTTTTTTTTGTCAATGCAATGGAAGCCAATGGTAACCAAAAGTGTTAAGTTAATCTTTTTCAAATTATCTTCTGCAGATAAAAGTTTGGAACAACATGAGCGTAAGTAAATGTTGACAGAATTTTCATTTTTGTGTAAATTATTCCTTTAACAATAAAATCGTATGTCTGTGCTGTAGAGAACATCACAGCAATGGGTTTAAACTAACAAAAAATCAGTGTAGTTGAGGTTGGGTCAGGTCAGGCTATCCACTGAGGAATGTTGTTCCAGAGTAACCGTTACTTGACCTGCCATTCTAAAGTAATCAACAACCACCTCTCAAGATATCCGATAACCAGACTCAGATTACAAGCTGTTAACAGCAACAATGTGCTGTCAAAGCATATTTAGCACAAACATTCATTATTGCAATGGTCCCGGATATTAAAACGCATGAGTGTTTTAAACCGAGCAGCACCATCTTCAGTTACGGCCCCTAGCTCTCGGCAGATGCTGGGAGCTCGTGAAACATTCCAGGGCCAGGAGAAATCCTCTCACCCACACTGCCAGCTCTGCAAGAAATGTCAGCACCTCTTGGCAGCCTTGAAGCAGGTGGGAGGTCTTCAAACACATGGGAAAAGTCGCTGTCTGAGATCAGCAGGTTTTCAAATTGATGGAGCTTTGGGTACTGAGGGTGGCCCAAAATTGTCAAAGGGCAACTTGAAAAACAATGTCAGCACTTCTTTGTGCCAGCTGGGCTTGCACCGATCACAGTGTACGCCACTTACCATCAGCTTCAGTAGTATTTCAGCTTCTGTGTGCTGTCATGACTTGACAATAGTGTGGGCATCTACATTTTTTCTACACAAATAAAATCCCTGACATCCCTTAATGTTTGTTGGTGGAAGTCCAGTCTTCCCGTATGGAGAATGCCACAATACTGTTTACCCAACACTTACCACAACCACAATACTGTTTGTATGTCCAGCTCTGGAATGGGCCTGCTTAGAATAGCTTTGGGCAGATGCCTTCACCCAGCGTTATTTGGAGCTCAAGGGCAATGCAATCCCATCATCTTCCTCCCCTAGGAGCTGGCACGGAAGGGCGGGAGGACACATCAGCTGACTAGATACTCAAACAGCGCCCATACACAACGAGGTGAAGAAAAGTCATCTAGGTAAAACAATTTCAACTTGAGATAATGCCAAGTTCGAATGGCAAGAGTTTCAATAAATGTGAAACATTCTACGTGTGAGCCTGGGGTTGATTTTCTATGTCCACAACACAATGGCAGTTTACTTAGAGGCTGGGGTAATAAACGTGTGTCCCTGAAATCTTTCTCTGTTCTAAAATAGAGTTGTAGAATCGGATTCCTTTTAGGAAATCAGTTTGTTTAGACAGGCCAAGAAATAAAAGGGATGTATTGATTCATTTGAATCACTGTGCAACAATCTGCATCTTTAAGGTAATTATGTAATTCCATTATAAATGAAAACCCCAGAAATTCCACCAAATGTTTTTAGCAAATGTTTTAGCAAAATGTTTGGTGCACCTGGAAAAATATCAGCAAGTCACAATGTATAATGCTAATGCACTGAATTCACCAAACCAGATATTTTGTGTTCTGTATCATATTTTGTATATATATAAATATATATATATATATATATATAATATATATATATATATATATATATATATATATATATATATATATATATATATGACCTTGTTACCTTAAATAACTTATAGTACTTTAATAGCTTGTAGTGTAGTCAACTATTTAATCTACTTAATAGCTTAGAAAAGACTTAACAAAACAGTAACAAAACAATTAACAGGTATAGGAAATACTCTCCTGTAAAGGCGGCACTACTAGATCTACACAACAGAATGCAAGCGGAGGTGACTCTAAAGATGTCTGTACACACCTTGGCAATCAAAGTGAGTAAATAGGAGCATCAAATGTCAGGATCCATTTTATTGATGCATCTTGAAAAAAGAAAGGTTGTGGGGGTTTGGATCTTCCAAAGGAGACACATCTGCCTCTTGATCCAAGAGGATTCATGAGACCAGTGTGATCATCACATTGCCCTTCAGCTTACACATACATGAAGACAAGCACCATCTTGTCTCCATTTAAAAATAAGCCCCTGAACTAACCACAGCACACAAACACTTCAAAACAAATCCAAGTGCACTGACAACCCTCAAAGCCAGAGCTTAAAAAAAAAGCCTGAACTGTACAGCATGTAGCATTTACCACACTTAAATCTGTTTGTATGTGCTGCCGGGCTCTTGTGTGTGAGATCGTTAGCACATGGCTCACTTTAAAAACACACAGAAATTCTAGCACAATCAGAACATAAAGGAGACTGCTTAAAGAGACTTCAAAAGTACAGAGTTCTGGCATGACTGGCAATCAAATGTAGACAAGATCCATATTTTGAAAGTGTACTCTTAAAAAACATTGCAATTAATACAATTGTTTCATGTTGTCACTGAAAAAAAGGAGTAAAATGCCAGAGCACTATGACTCCATAGTAAAAAAAAATCTCTTTGAAAGATTAAGAGAAAAGTTATTTTATCACTTTTGTCCACTGTTTTTCTAATTCTTTATTAACACCAGCTTTAAGAAACCCCAGTGATTTAGGGAAGTGAAAAGGACAGTTGATCCAAAAACTGAAGTCATTACTTACCCATGTCATTCCAAAATTATATGCCGTTATATGTTCAGTGGAACACAATAAGATGGATTAATTCTCACTGAAAATTAACTTTCAAATCAGTTGTTTACATCACATCAAATTCTCACCATTTTTCCATGTTTCATGAACAAATGTGATTATCAAAGATGATGCCATATTTGATCTGGGAGCTGTGGAGAAAGATCTTTTTTTTGTTTTTTTTTTACTTTTTTTTTTTAGATCTTTTTGCTAGCAGCCATATCACCCTGTAGCCCAAGACTGGTTGCCCACTGAAGCTAAGCAGGGCTGAGGCTGGTTTGTACCTGGATGGGAGACCTTCTGAGAAAACCAGGTTGCTGCTGGAAGAGGTGCTAGTGAGGCCAGCAGGGGTGCTATCCCTGTGGTCTGTGTGGGTCCTAACACCCCAGTGTAGTGATGGGGACACTATACTGTCAAAATAGCACCGTCCTTCGGATGAGACGTTAAACCGAGGCCCTGACTCTCTGTGGTCACAAAAAATCCCAGGATGTCTTTCGAAAGAGTAGGTGTGTAACCCCGGCATCCTGGCCAAATTTGCCCCTTGGCCTCAGTCCATCATGGCCTCCTAATCATCCCCATATACTGATTGGCTTCATCACTGTCTCCTCTCCACCAGTAAGCTGGTGTGTGGTGAGCGTTCTGGCGCAATATGGCTGCCGTCGCATCATCCAGGTGGATGCTGCACATTTGGTGGGGTTGAGGAGATTCCCCCTCTTCTATGTAAAGCACTTTGAGTGTCAAGAAAAGCGCTATATAAATGTAATGAATTACAATTATTATTTAACAAACTACATTTTTGGTCTGTTCTTCACACCTCATTTGGCTTCAGAAGACTTTGGAATACTTAGAGTCGTCACGTGGAGCTTGAGGGACAAAGAAATGTGGAAAAAAAGTAGCATGAAGGATCTTAAATTCTTTTTGTATTCCTCTCTAAAATGGATTTGGAATGACAAGAGGGTCAATATGTGATCATTTTCACTTTTGGGTGAACTATCCCTTTAAGGAAACTGGCATAGTGAGACTTACAGGCCAAAGGTAAGAGCTCAAGTAGCAAACGGCTCTTGATGGTGACCATGGCAGTAACATATCATTGATGGGCAGGACCGGATCATTTTACCCAAATGGCAAAGCAGATCCGGAACAGAAAAGCAATACGCACCCAAGTGCTCTGGCATGAAAACTCAAGTTCATTTCCTGGGGTCTTTTCAGAAACAGCTGTCTTCTATACCAGGCCTGGGAAAATAGATGGTTTTGTCTCCTCAGCATTTCTTCATTGGAAACTCAGTTGCCATCTATTTATAAGAGGGTCTCTGAGATGGCATAAGAGTAAGGGCTAAAAAAGTTAAACTTTTTGTGCAAGTGAGTGTGAGTCTCGTCATGAAACTAAGTCCATACAAGGACTTACAGAATATCTGGATATGAACAAACATTTTCAACCTAAGTTTGATTCCTGTAGGACATTTTTGTTATTTCCTTTCTACAATGATAAAAGCTGCTGCTGCTTTATGCTCCGTGGACTCTGCAGAACCTGCTGAGTGAAGTTTCAGGGATCTTATATTGGCCTATGGGGACCATAAGAAATTCAAGCAATTTCATTCACTGGGGCCAGCTGTTGGATCTCAAGTCTCTTCTGCAAGGTGGTGTCTAAACCAGTTGCTCAGTTGGTTAGGCATGGGGATGCCTGTTTGGTGTTGAGGTTTATAAATCTATTTTTGCTCTTTTCTCTTCCTCCTCTCGATTTAAGAGACTCTGCAGTCTCAGTGGAGGCCTGATTTTACAAGGAAAGAAGAAAGTGAAGGGACAGCATTAATTCTGAACACCGCTCCTCAAGAACAAAGAACAGCCTCAAGAGGAATGTTTCCGTAAGTTAATCTTCTGGAAGGTACATGTGCATAATAGTGATAAAGGCCATTTTATTTGGCTTTCTCCCTGCGCTATCATTTGGTTCCCACTACATCCCCAATCTCTTGAGAACATGGGTGGTGGGTGAGAAACTAAGCACTGAACAATGAGATGTGGCAAATACTGCAAAGTTTCAATATTAATGACTTGGGTAAGACATTTTTTGCTTTTGCACAATGGTAGTCTTTTGAATGAATAGATTAGCATAATTTATATACAACTAGATTCATTATTCTATATTCCAGGGGTTTTCACGTTTTTTTTATATTAGAGACCTCTAAAATATGATTCCCTTTCGAGGGAACCCCTTCCTAAAACATTGAAAGTGACTATAGTTCAAAGGTTTAGTGTCGTCAAGATATTGCTAAATGTATGTTTTTTAAAGGTGCCCTATAATGTGAAATTGAATTTATGTTGGCATAGTTAAATAACAAGAGTTCAGTACATGGACATGACATACAGTGAGTTTCAAACACCATTGTTTTCTCCTTCTTATTTAAATATCGTTTTTGAAAAACACCCCTGAAAAACAGGCGAATCTCCACATAATACCGACTGTGACGCAACAGTCGGAGATCACGCCTCCAAAGATTTGCATAGGCCGGCCCTCAATGACAAGCACTGCACAGCCGAGTCATTGGAGCAAGCGAGGATCAGAGAGAAAATGGCAGATCATGGAAATAAATGCTATGTTCCAGGCTGTGCAGGGGATGTGAGGACTTTTCATACCCTTCCCACAGAAAAGAAATGTCAACAGGCATGGTTGATGTTTATCTATAATCGGATACCGCAACAGTTTGATTCGAAGTTGTTAGTTTGCTCAGCCCATTTCACCACGGACTTATTTTCTAACCTGGGACAATATCAAGGTTCTCTCAGCGTCTCAAACTGAAGAAGGGGGTAATTCCAACTATATTCCCGCAACCGGTAAGTAGTGATTTTATTAAAGATAATTTACACTGCGTTAGATCCAGCGCAAGATCCTAGTACAGTAATAGCAAACTCCAAGTAACGAGCATACAACTAACGTTAAATAATTCTCAGTGAATAAACTACAGAAAGCGGTCAAAGAACAATCCACACAGCGCGAGTTTATCTCTATTGCCAAACTCGTTATGAAATCAATGACGCTGTTACACTGCACAACGAAGCTCTTACTGTATGTCATCGTTTGCATTGGTGAAAGCATGAGAGAGAGAAACTGCGTTGTCTCACGATCAACAAACTGTAATCTGCTCAATGCTCTTCACAGCAACATTTTATGTGATGGGAATAGATCTAAATACTTTAAAAACATCTCATGATTGGTTAATCTCGATAGCTGTAATAGTTAAAACGTATTTAACAGCTGTAATGAAAGTATTCGAGAGAGTTTCACATGTCATATTTCATATGCAAGCATGTCAGCCAATCACAGCAGTGGGCGGTTCTCACAGCAGACACGCCCCTTCAAACAGAGTGTTCAAATCAGAGACTAAAATCAGGCTAGGAAAAATGCCTTTTATTTCTAAATTATGACTATTTTTTATATAAAAAACATACTAACATTATAAGGGCAACCCAGGAAACATTATAAAATAATTAAAAAAAACATTATAGGGCACCTTTAAAAAAAAAAAACTATTTTTAAGAAGTCTCTTATGCTCACCAAGGCTGCGTTTCTTTGATCAAAAATCCAATAAAACACTAATAATTAAAAGTAATTTTATATTTTAATATTTATTTAAAAATATATAATTTATAATTATTATTTATTTATTTGATGGCAAAGTTTAAATCAGTCATTACTCCAGTCTTCAGTGTCACTTGATCCTTTAGAAATCATTCTAATACTGATTTGGTCATCCAGAAACATTTCTTATTATCCATGTTGAAAACAATTGTTCTGCTTCATATTTTTGTGGAAATGATGAATAGAAAGTTGAAAAGAACATTTTATTAAATAAGAAAAAAACGTACTGACCCCCGAATTTGAACGGTAGTGTGTTTACAGACACTTTCTCCATCATTACCACAACTAATGGCTTTCCTTCGTATAACTTCATTACTCAGACAAATTGCAGATAAAGGATTCTGAAGACTGAGAGCATCTGTAAAAACGGCAATAACTTGAAGCTAAAAGCAAAAGCCAGTGACATTAGACACCTAAGACTACAATAGAGGCTGCCATATATGGAAGTGTCTATAAAAAGAAGTTTCTCAAAGTATGATTTAGTGATGAGGAAAATTAATTTCCTCATTATCTTCAGCCCATCCACTTGAAGACACAAAAATGATTGTTTGTTGTACCCCAATGCCCTTATTCCGCATCAAGTTTTTAACGAAATGGCTGATACCGGAAGGTCATGAGTCAAACTTTAAGCCAGTTGGCGAGGTGTAACATTGCAATGAGTTCTCCATGATCAGAGATGTCATGTATAGTGTCTTTCCGGCCGCTCCCCCTTTGACTATGCAGCACACGTGTCGCTGTATTATGGGATTGGTGGGACGGTTCCATAGACCAGTGAGCAGCTGTTTTCCTAGCCAATCAATACATTTTCTCTGGATCTGGGCAGGGTTAAAAATAGGAACTCCCAGGCAAGTCTTTTTAAGGTCACCGGATGGGATCTTAGCGGCGACTAAAGAAATCATGAGAAACAAGCCTCGCAAACATAAAATGGACACCATATTCTTTTGAACATATGCAGCAAAAAACAAATGATTCAGATAAACGAGAATAGTTTATTTTTATATCCACCTATCTATATGGTCCTATTATATCCACCTATATGGTCAAGATGAATTCCCTTTTTTTACTAAAGCACACCCTTTTGTCAATGTCCCTTAGCGACTTCGCTGAATAATACATGTACCTTCTAAAAAAGCAGCACTAAAATGACATCAATGTAGCAGTATGACATGCTCAAACCAGCGCTGCTATATTGAGTCTTCTGACTGTGCCCAAGCAATTACTGCTATTGTTGGTTTAAGAACGACAGGGAGGCTGAAGGTTGAACGATGACTCACTATCTCAGCAGTTGCCGATGCATTTTAAACAGCACCAGAGAGCACTGATTCTATTCAAAATCCAAAAGTACAATAAATACTATGACTGAAATTTCCTGGGTACAATTACGAAATCTTATACATAAACCGAAGGAGTCAAGTAAATATATATTTTTTAGTAAAAAATGGGTATAAACTGGTATTATTCAAGATCTAAATGTTTAACGTAAAAAAGTATAGTTTTAAAATCACAATAATTAAAACGGATACCTCACATCTGTGATAACAAATACAAATTTCTGACCAAGAACGCATCTACTCATTTACACATGCAAGTAAACATCCTGACAAGACAATTGTAGTAAAGTGAACTATTAATTCCTGACCAAAGCAAAAGGCATTAAAATAGGCATGCTTTAGGACATAGTCGTGTGTAGACTCCTGGGACTCACCCGTCTGCGACAGAAGGGCAGACTTTGAGCTATGATGTTGATGCTGAATATCTTGAGGATTTTCTGTGGGGGTATAGGCTCCTTGGTGACCTCCTTGGGGTCAGCCAGATCCAGTGGCTGGCTCTCCAGGGAGCCTTCTCCTTGCCCGAGGACTTGGTCATCTTTCTCCTCGGGCTGGATGACGAGAAACGGGGAATGGGGCAATGCCGCAGCATTGCCAACCCAGGGCTAGTAGGTCATATCCCAGAGGAGGCAAATTTGTGGGATTCTGTTCAGTGGCTGAATCACTGAATTTCCCTAGAACTCACTAGATTGTTTTTGAGTTTTAAGAGACACAACAGCTCTAAGTGTCCACACCAAGTTCGCTGCCCTGGATTGTGGCCCCTTTTAAAATATCAGAGGGTCTGATGTCATCAGTGAGTCTGTTGGGCCTAGGAGCAGCTGTCCTGTACTCGATTGCCCCCACACAGGCACACAAGCATAGGAATACTCCCCTAGCCCACCATGGAGCAATGTACCCTCTAAGATTCACATCAGAACACATATATTTCTTCACATCTCCACCTTTACAGTAAAACACTAAGTTATGACCACTTCCACTTGAGTATGGACCAAAGGAACATTATGGGCTAACTGATTGCAAACATTGTGAAATATTACATTATGAACAGACAGAAATACTAAATTTAAATCAGCATGCATGTCTGTTTAATAAATGTAGTATGAGCATACAGCCAAAGCCTTTTTAACAATCTAAAGAGTCCCATTTTAGAATGGCCATTAGTAGACTGAGCATGTCATACTCAATGTTATCTGACTCCTACGAACATTTTAAAGGCTTGTAAATCAGTGTTTGCTACAGAATTGTGTTAAGCAGCAGAGGTGCCTAAATCGATCCTTCATAATGGTCACATTACATAAAAGTCAGTAATAACTAGGGGTGTAAATCGGACAGTTCATGATATGATATCGAATCTCTCAGCCAGCGATGCGATATTTGCCGATACCTCAAATTTTGCGATGCGATTACGATTCGTTTCAGGGATATATCGATTGATTTATGGATATTTAGATATTATGTGCCAAGTTTACACAACCAGTTCCATACTCACAAATGCAACAAAAATGTTAATATTCATAAATCATGTTTTTTTATTATTATTGTGCATTCCAAGTAATATGAATCAAACTGCAGCTGGGTTGTTTTTAAGTAACAATAACTAAAAAATTAAAAAAAAATACTTTTCGAAGTGACTAACAGCCTTGTCACCTGACCTGAGTACTGCACGCTAATTCGCTAAAACTGACTTACTGGGTTGTGTTCACAAACAACAAGGGTGCTTGTCGGTTTTTGCTGTAAAACATGAACTCGCGATGCCTTGACAGTGGACAATATTGGCTTTTGTGACAAAACGTGTTTAGTGTTCAGTCAATCTTGTCAGGCGTCTATTTCAGCTGAGAAAATTAACATTATAAAGACACACTGGCAGATATGGTGAGTAAACGAAAATGTAAGCATTGGCAGAAATATGTAGATGGACGTTATGTGAGGAGGTGGAGAGTGTCAAAATAAAGGTACCGTATTTCGATATTTTACGTGTGGCATCGATGCATCGTATCGTTAGACGTTTGATTGACGCATCGATCAATATCGATGTATTGTTACACCCCTAGTAATGCATGATTTAATTTCACAATTCTTATGTACACACAACTTTATTGTGGAAAGTAATAACTTAGTTCAGTGAGTAATTCAGATTCAGTAACTGCTCTTGATTTAGTGAAAAATTCATCCAACTGTACATTTAGGGTTTGGGGTTTGAGATAGTAAAGAAGGGTCAGTGTAAAACTAAGATAATGATACTAATAACAGCATTACCAGACGCAGGGTTCTCGAGTCAAACTGACCTGAGAGGGCAGATCTCATTTTTAGACCTGCGCTGAAAACCCAAAAGCTTCTGTCCTCTCACTTCACACAGACCCACATAAGCCTTCAACTAATCTCATGGCGCACAACTATGTGCCGTATGTGCACTGCTGAGCCTCGGCCCGTTAGCATGACTGGCACAAGGTAATTGCTGGGAATGCCAGAAATGCAAGGGATTTAACCCTGGCTCCTGCAGAATGTCAGGCACAGCCTTCTGTTAGGAGGAATCCTTTATTCTGCATGCCCGTCGCTTTTTAAATATAGCCTCTCTAGGGCTGTTAGGGGAAGAAACTAGGGTCTGGAAAGGAAGAAAAGAGAATTTTCATTTATGAGATCAAAAACAGATCAAACCACAACTTCACACGAATGAAATCATGGGTAAACAACGTAAAAGCAGACCATAAAACTCAAGTGGTTTGCAGTGATGTTATTTTTAACTAAAACAAACTATTAGGCTATAAAATCTAAATTAACTATTAAATCATTTTTGTTAATTAAAAGAAATGTTGCCTTCAATACATCATTGGCAAAAACTGAAATAAGATAAGTTACAGAAAAAAAATTAATACTAAAATATATTAAAGCTAAACTGATTTTTTTTAAACGTAATGACAGACGTACACAAACAAATTGAAAAAAAGAAAATTATATATATATATATATATATATATATATATATATATATATATATATATATATATATATATATATATATATATATATATATATATATATAAATAAAAAAACATCACAAGATATGATGTCATAGTAAGATATCATAATACTAAAATAACACTTGTGGTTTGATTCAAGTCTTCTAAAGCGATATGATCACTTAACAAACTGACATTTTTGTACTCTGATAAACTCATGTAAGCCCAAATCAAGTATGCCAATAGAGCAATAACTTAAAACCTCACTGGTTCTTGCATGTCTACCTACAAAGTATATAATTTGTTCTCTCTTCATCATAGAAAGTAATCATTACTTTAGGAAAAAAAGATCAAACCAATGGAGCTGTATGCATTACTTTATTTCTACCTTTATGACATTGTTGGACATTACAACTTTGGACCCCACTGACTTACATTGCATGGACAAAAACAACTGATATATTCTTCAAATATTTTGCATTCCGCAAAAGACAGAAAATACATGAGGGCTAGCCTTATTCACTCTTCTATTAGACCTGCAGTCAAGGAGACAGACAGACACACATGTTCTGACACACTTTCGCTTTAGTACCGGTACCCTGAAAAAGTGAGGACATGAGGCATTTCTTAAGGTCACAAGGGTCTTGAAAAGCAGACCACGTGAAAAGACACAATTCTCCATTCACAAGCAAAAGGTACATTAACACACATACACATAGAAGTTTCCCAGTCACGCTTTAGTCTGGGAACACATTCACTATTAGTTAAGACTTACCTCAATAAACTCCTAATGTACTGCTTACCAATAGTTAGTAAGAGTTAAGTATGAGGTAAGGGGTAGGATAATGGGATGTAGAATATGGTCATGCAGAATAAGGCATTAATATGTGCTTTATAAGTACTAATAAACAGCCAATATGCTAGTAATATATAAGCTAATAAGACAAGTTAATAGGGAGAATTGGACCCCAAACTAAAGTGTTACCAGTTTCCCTTCGCTGCCCTGATGAATCGACACACTCCGGCAGGTAGTAATTCACAGCACTTCACATGACACCAATACGGCAGCAGACTCACGACAGACGCAAACGTCGCTACCCTGGCAGTGTAACAGCCCATCAAATACATGTGCAAGAGTGGGTTAAAATAACCTGATCTGCTCTCAACTTCACCAAGATACAAGGTTTACACTCGCAGACAAAATAAAAACCACTGATGATGACGACATCAAATAAGGATATTCATGTTGAGTGGAATTTGGGTGACATCGTGAAAATATATATATAAAAAAATTTTTTATTTAATTGGTGAAAAATAAAATAATTTTGCAGGAAGTTGTCCACTTACATTCTACTAATAAAGACCAGCGAAGAAATACAAAAACACTGAAACACAAAATTGCTCTTATAGAGACAAAAGAAATGCACATTCTTCTTAATCTACAGCACTAAACTGGAATAATTCAATATCAGAGAGCAACTATGGTATAGCTAAAGTAAGTAGTGCTCACACCCAGACCAGGCAACAAACTACCAAATGAGCCATTAAAATTTCAAATGCTTATGAATCATTTATGCTTAAGCTGCTTGAGGGAAAAACTTCTTCACAAGGTTCTTTAGGGACAAAGTTTTATGACAATAGCACATTTAGAACAAAAAGGCAATCCGCTGGTGAAGCTCTAACACAAGAGTTTTCCACATGGACAGTTTGCAAGGGCATTTGAACCAGCAATGGGTTTTTTTAAACATCTAATAAAAGTTTGAGCAGGATTTGAATAACATTTTCTTTCTACATAGTTTTTATTAAGAGCAAATTAAGTTGCTTAAGAAAAATCAATAAACTCAAAATTAAGCAGTTCTGCTTTATTCTTGGGAAATTTAAGTTTGGACCTACTCTTGATATGACCTTTTTGTGAACCTTTCTGTTGAGTCACTTTTAGGTTGTCGCAGGTCTCATAGACTGTTCACACCTGCTCTAATCTGAGAAAAAAATTATTATTTACTTTATTTTATAAATCTTATCAGATACTGATCTGAACAGGTGATTCTCCTAACTGACCATTATGTGTGTGTTGGCATGTTAATTAGAAAAAAAAGTTTGCGATGCTGATAAGAAATCGTTGAAATTGTTGATTCAAGCAAAAAAAGCTGATTTTACTTTTTTTTTCTCTATAGATTTAGATATTTAGGAAAGCACTAACAAAGGTTGTCTGGGTGAGACCTTTCAAAAACATTAACAAAAATCTTACTAACCCCAAACGTTTGAACTAAGTCCCTTATGTTCAACCCTGGCTGCATTTATTATCATATATTCAAAGTAGGGAAATTTTCAGCCAAAAAAACGATTTTCAGTTTTGAGCCGAAATGGTTTCTGAGTTAAGGTAAGTTGAAACAGACATTATATCTTACCAAAATCAATCCTGTCTCATGCAATCGCTCAATCAGTGTTTCAACCAGGGAAAGACGTCAATAAACCAGCTTGTGGACAACACAATGTCACTAAACGTTACATTCATCTTAATAAATCTATTCAATGTCCATAAACTCATTAGTTAGCTGAAACTGTCAGATTTAGATTGTGTTTTTTGCAGTTGAAAAACAACGCATCACATAATGAGAAAGAAAAATCTGGTCCACATTCAGCTGCAGTGTGAATGTAGTCTGAGAAGAGCTGACATTGAGGATGATGTCACAGCTGGCTCAAACCTGGAAATGGCAAATTAACAAAGAGGCCTGGTATTGTTGCTGCGAAGCTGCTACTGCGGCTTCTCCCAGGAAAGTTGTCACAGATTCATGTATGACAATACGGTAATCTTCACTGGAAATACCTGAAGTAGAATCAGATTATCAAAGCACAACTCAAAAAGAAACTGAGTCTTTGGTGGCCTCATGTGATTAAGTGTGGAACTGCATGGAAATCCAAAAATATTATTTTCACAGAAAATAAATACAATTAAAACACTTGGATTTAGAAATGCAGTAACATGTTAGGCATTGAAACATCTTAGTTTGGTGACATAAAATGTAAAATACTTGGTAGAACAGATGAGCCTGCCTCAATTCATTATCCAAAAATGTATCAGTTTCCTCATTGCAACAGCGTCCTGTCACTCTCCACCTGTTCAACTAACTTTTACACATAATGGGGGTTACCAAGCAACATTTGAAAGGGCTCTCACAAGAAAGGTCCACCTCACAGAAAACAGAGTCATCTGCCCATCCAGACAATGAAAGACATGAACTTCAGTCTTGAGTTAAAGACTGACATAAATGTACTCCATATTTACCATATTTTTGCAAAAATACCACAGCAGTACAATGACTATTAATAGGAGGGAGTCAATTCAGCAAGTAATTGATTGTTAGTGTCCGAGGCATTGGGAATCAAAATAAACCATTCAAAACCTTTTAACAGGAACTGAACAACCCTAAGATGATGATCAATTCCAATTGAACTAACATGTTTTTAACATATGAACATCACAAAAGACATGGAGGCTAATAAAAGCAACTTGGACTGACCTATCTTAAAATATATCAGAGCCATCGTTTTGTCTCAAGATGCACACCAGTAATGTTTTTTTTGTTAAGGCATGTTTATTGGATCTAGATGTCCTAATTCAACTTCAAAGCTAAATCCTTACTTAATTTCAGTCCTGTTTGTGAAACCAGGCCTTTATGTATAATTTTTCCTTTGATTTTGGAGTGAAAAATTACATCTCACAAGATTAACCATTTGGCTTTTGCCTAATTGTAGGAATGGGATTGAAACTAAATTTTTTGGTAGAAGAGATGCGATCATGGTCCTGTATAAACAACCCTGACACTGAATATAAAAAAGCCAAATATTCAAATAAGACAGCAGAGAGCTGTAGATTATAGATGCATGAGGCTGTCAGTGTGTAAACCTCATGTTAGTTTCCTTCAGTTCTGTCTGGTGAATGATACTCAGATCCTTGAAGAGTTTCAGTACATGAATCAGAGCGCTAGCCTGAAAACTGCTCTACAGAAGTCAAACTATTAAAACCATAAATATGAAGGATACTAACACTTTCATCCAGAAGAGCACACAATTACAGTCCCACACAGATATTCATTAGTGAACACTTTACTCTATGCAGTTTAGACACAGCAAAAGAACAATCTTCTGGAAGGTGGTAAAATGATACCTTTCTTGAAAAATTTACTAAATATGTTTATACTCAGTGAATGAAAAACCAGCTCAGTATGCAAGAGAAATTCCTTCAATCTAATTAAAGACTCTTTACGTGACCTCTGACTTTGCTTCACCCAACAGTTTCCCAGAGGACAGGTGTCCACTACTGCCTGTGTGCTCATTCTCTCGTACACAAACAAGTCATTGTGTGAATTAGATTCACTCGAGTTGAATAAATTCAACTTGATATTTTAAGTACCTTTCAATAAATACATTAATTTATGGTATAATATGGTCCTCCAAAATCCACCCCCATGCTTCACTCTGGTCCAGGTGTTAAGCCTATAGGAGGATCTTTGTTGACATCTTTGTACGCATGCGCAAGTGGTTGTGTGTCAACAAAACAAACAGTATAGCGGGCTGTAAAGACACGACGAGCACTTTCAAGAGAGTTAGCGGGCGAAATCCACAATATATAAGCACTTTAAAGGGTACCTATTATGGCATTTAAAATGTTCCTAATAATGTTCTGGGAGTCCCCAACAACAGTTTTACATGCATGCAATGACAAAAAACACTTTTGTTGTCTTATAATATGCATTTATTTTTACCTGATTTGCTCACCGACTCCCATATGAATCGTTTAGCGAGTCATTTTTCCAAACCCCGCCTTTGCGTGACGCTAATCAGTGGTAATGTTAGACACCCAGCCGACGGGGTGTCATTGGTTGTTGCGCTAGATCTTACCCAGATACAACAGTGCTATTTTCTGATTGGCTAACAACACCAGACGAACAACACCCGAGGAGACCAGGGTTGCCAGGTCTGCACAACAAAACCAGCCCAATTGCTCATCAAACTAACCCAATCACGGCCAAAAATATTCAAATAGCGTTCCCGGGTGTTTCCTCAATAACAATCATGTTCCAGTGGATAAAACAATCGCGTCAACCAGCGTGCACTACACAAACAACCCGCGGAAACAGTGCAGGCATACGGACCTGGCAACACTGGAGGAGACGCGCTTGAATCCTGCCGGTTCCACAGTGAGTGAGTTTTGGGCACTGCGGCATATTAAATATATTACAAATAGTTTTTCAGCGTGAGAAATACAATGTGTGGCCGGAGAGCGTGACAAAAGACCGAAATGAGTGACTGTCACGCTCAATGCGTGATGCGTGACACTCGAGAGCCCTTTGACAACTCCATTAACAACGACAAACACTTCACATATTTCAATACAATTGACATTGAAGACCTAAGTTAGCTGCTAGAAGCTGCGCTGTGCCTGTGCGTACACAACACACAAAATAATTATAGAACATGATACAAACATAAAAGCAACAGGCTACTTACAGGTTGTGATTCGGAGAAGGAAGCTGATCCAAATAAACTCGGTACTGAACCTCCCTCCTTCAGTATCAGCCGCCTCGCAAATTCATACTTTATAGCATTTAGGTTTGTGAAGCAATCATCTTCAAAATGACGCGAACACAGAACAAGTTCGGGCTATAATACTTCTGTGGTATAGTTATGAACTGTAGCCACTGTCTTCAAATGCTCCTCACTGGGCAGATGAAAAAAGTTTGCTTTTGCGTCGCACTTCAAAACACAGCAGCGTCTCGTCGACATGATGTTTTCCCTGGTGTCTCCTAATGCAATGAGTGGGCGTATCTTATTCAAATAACTTGGACAAGTGACGTACGAAAGTGCATCGTTCGTCTATCGATTCATATCAACGACTCAGAGTCGACTCTTACTTTTGAGAGATAATAACTTTGTATACGGTGAACTTTCATATTTAAAACTTTGCAGGATGTTTTCGTTCACTTAGATCTATGTTACACACTACATGAAAGGTAATTTTCAAAATTCCATGATAGGTACCCTTTAACATCTGAAGACCGGAGAAGGTTTGGAGAGAAGCTCAAATTTTGTATTGGTGACAAAATTGAAGTTATTCAAAGCCATATGAGATCTGGGATGACAAAAAACGTTGGTCCGACTCGCCCGTGTCTTGGCCACCAATCTGCTGGGGAGACATTTATTCTTATTAGATAGAAACCCCTGGACCCTTCACTCATGTGCTTGTGTGCCTCATGGGTTGCCAACCGTTCCGTATAATACGCATTTAAGTTAAAAATAAAACGTATTATGAACTAAACAAATACATGGTTCATTTTTGGCAAAATGATCATGATAGCCTTTATATATCTGAGTGGTTAAGTCTTGTATATTAAGCCTACTTTGCTATACAAATTTTTGTGCAACTTATAAAAATATAAAAAAATATATAAATGCAACTTTGCCTAATAAGTTGCATTTATAATATGCTATAAAATGTATGAATTTCAGGGGTTATTTTTCAAAAGTTTTCAAAATAATCCTTATTTTCAATTCAGAAAGTTGGCAATCCTACTCATGCCCCATCCAATACACCCCCAGCCCCTGTATATCTCAGTTAAAATCAGTATAGTTGAAAAACTTGAGAACCAATGTTACTGTTATATGCTAAAAGATGATAACGACTGCTTTAAAACATGTCTGGAAAGAGAAATAAAATAGTGATTTGTAATTCATCACATGATGGAATCTCACCTGTGCACTTGTGAGGGAGAAAACAGCCCATCTGTAGATGGCACTGTATGCCAGTAAGATTACAGATACCGATCACAAAGATACAGATGCTTCTTTCCTAAAATAACTTGTTTACTTCAGATATATATCCATAAACACATATATCCATAAAAACTCAACTAAATCAAAACTTTTGCTGAAACTAAATACAATTAAGTACATTTGAAAACGTTATTTCATCAGAAAATGTAAAACTATAAGAAAGCATGAACCTTACAAATGCTCGTTTACATGATGTGATTGAAGCTTTCATGGCACGATGTCAGCGCTCAATGAAACGTCTTAAACCCACACACCCTCGGCAGTAATTCACAGCTCTACATGCGACGCCTGAACCGCACGACATGCCATCGAGCCAAACGCAGCTTCCCTGACAGTGTGACAGTCCGCCTCCACATGGTGTACAGGAACAGGTTCAATTAATGAGCCCTGCTGTCAAATCAATCATCCACTCAGTTAGCATTCCTGATCATTAAATGAAACTCAATGCAATGATAACTTATGATTTGAGTTTTATATAACAGAACTACACACAAATCTACATTATAACTCTAGTTTTATACCGTACCATTGCATTTTTGTTATATTAATGGGCTGTATTGGTTAAATAAAAAAAGCTTTGTTTATTAAAAGGTGCAGTGAGCAATTTCTGAGAAACACTGTTGATATTTGAAATCGACACCCAAACAAACACGCCCTTCATTGCTCCGCCCCCAAAATAACAAACACACTATGCAACAGTAAATGACTAACAGCCAGTGCTTCAGCTCCAGTATTAACGTGGGTCCAATTCTTACCTGATGTAACCATTCTAACAATTATATTCCCCTGACGTTTTCCTCTTTGGTAATATCTCAGCTATCTCTTTCAACAGTCTTTCTACAAACGTCCCGCTAGCCTACTCTCTCTCCTCCCCCACCATAAGCATATACCCCTATTGCTGATTGGCTACAAGAGTGTTTTGGTGCTCCGTGGATCAGTCCGATCCACTTTGATTTGATTTTTCTCCACATTTTTCTAAATATCTTCATGTTTCACATAAGTCAGTCGTACATACAGGTTTGATGACAACACTAGGGTGAGTAAACGACAGAATGAATTGTCTTGCAACTTTGTCTTTCTTGAAAAGGTTAGTCATGTTGTGATTCATCTCTTGAGATTTTGTTCATGGCGTAGAGGGTTTTTATTAAATTAAATACTTTTGATTTGACTGTTATAAAAGTATATAGTCAGTAATTATTCACAAACATGGTTACTAAAAATAAAAGCCTAATTTTTTATTTTTGTGGTTGGTAAAGGCATCACAAAGCAATTAGCATCACTGTTGCTGTCACATTGACTTTCAGTCCAGGGCAGCACTCAATACCCCAGAGAGGAATGGAGGTGTTCACACAGGACGTGTTTTTCCTTTCAAACAGCTAGACTAAGGGATATAACTCAGCGGAACAGAACACACAGGTCTTGAGATGTGTTTTTAAGCACGCTTGAGACCCATTTTTAAAACAAGCTATTTTTACCTTGAAACACCATCCTAAAGCAGAAAAGTTCATGTTGCAAAATGTTGAACCAACTGAAGCACAATGCAAAGAAATCAATCGGATGCATATGTAAATAGGCTAACAATTTAAAAACTTAAATAAATGGCACAGATGGACACCCACCCAGCACAGCACAGACAAAACGACCGAAATGGCCATCTCTAACTGGTTTCCAAGTACGCATAGAAGAAAGTTGTATATACAAGCTGTTTATTGCACTGTTAAAAAAAAAAAGGACCACCAGTCTATACATATTGTATTGAACCAGATCAAAGATTTGGATACACTTGCACTCTCACGCTCCTAGTTTCACACTATAAAAACAAGTAATGCAGACAGTGGTTCAGACTGAGCTGTGCCATATGACTGTGTTGTTGTGTCCCAAGAAAGGGCATATATAATGAGACGTGCATATGAAACATTCAGAGCGCTCTTCCTGTGAAAAAGCTGCTTCAGGCTCCGAGCGTGACAGATGGTGCCAGTCAGATGATCCCAGAGCGGGAAAGTGCCAGTGCTTTCCTGTTCTCACCTGGGATGAGGGGAAAATGGGAGTTTGTGCTTCTTGACCTACCTAACCGAAATCTACACTTTACTTAAGATGTGCCACTTTACAATTAGGCAGTCCTCAAGAGAAATGGCAATGCTAATGCATAGCTTGCAGGAAGGTTTCTATTAAACTAATATTAGAAGAAAGTGTATAAAACAAAAACAACAAAAAAAGGTTATAAAAACTAAAAACCAACAAAAAAACAGGGTATGTGCAGTGTCAGGACAAGAGGTAAGATCAGGAGATAGTGACCGATTAATATTTCAAATTCTAAAAAAAGACCATTCAAAATGTAATTAAAAATTAAAGCTGCTAGCAGCATTTAGCGGTGTTCAAGCTGTTAAGGCCTTTAAGATTTTTAAGCACACAAGCATCAAAAGACATTAAGTTTTATGTAGCAAGCATTTAACCACTGACATCATAGATGGAATAGACCATGTTTTAGCATGATTTACCATGATATACCACATTTAGTGTGATTTTTCATGATTTACCATGTTCCAGTATGATTTACCATGAATCTAGCATGATTTACCATAGTTTACCATCATATACCACATTCTAGAATGATTTACCAGGATTCTAGCATTATTTACCTTATTTACTATGATTTACCATGTTTCTAGCTTTATTTACCATGATTTACCACGTGGCTAGCCATTATGTGAAGCATTAGAACAAATGAATTGATAAACTTTGACAAAATATGATTGTGTCATAATAGTAATAGTTATATAAGGGATTTTTAAGAGTCTAAAGATATGAATGCACATGTGAAAAGACTGTTAATAAGCATAATGGCCAGCAGAGGGGAGTAGAAGAGCACTTATTGGCTCATTTTCATTCTGAACTACTTGGTTTCACCAGTATTCTTCACTAAAGCAAACCAGTGATATACCAAGTTCTAGTATGATTCACCTTGATTTACCCTGTTCTAGCATGGTTTACCACAACTGAACACATTTGAGTATGATTTGCCATGTTATAGGATGATTTACCACAACTGAACACATTTGAGTATGATTTGCCATGTTATAGGATGATTTACCATGATATACCACATTCTAGAATGATTTATCAGGATGTAGCATGATTTACCATGATTCATCACATTTCTAGCATGATTTGCCATGATACACCATGTAATAGTATTTTTTGCTATGATTTACCATGTTTCTATCATGATTACAGGCAATTTACCATAGGAAATACATGGTTTTAAAGCTTTTCAACAGTTATAGCGCCACCTATTGTCTGATCTCCATGAAACTTTGCATGCTTCTTCACCATGGTATGACTCATATGCTCACCAATTTTTGTGAAGTTCTGAGTTTTTATTTATGATTTATAGGCTTTTGAGTGTATTTTGACACACCCATTTTATAAATGACCCTGTTTTAGTGAACCAAAGGCCAAATTTCAACTTTTTTTCGATAATTATTGATCTAGACAGTCCAGAGAATTGTCCTAGACTGGTCTGGTTCCAATTGGGCAAAAAACCAGGGACTAGTTCGCAAAAGTAGGTTTTTAACATATTTGTGAATATTTAATGAACGATTTGATTGACAGATATGGTTCTAGAAGCAAAGTTGTTCAGCATTAGGAGATCTATCGACTGATATGCATATTATAGGGATTTGTGCAAACACCACGTGATTACAGAGCCGTAAAACTCGTTAGCGCCAACTAGTGGCCGATTTCTTTCAAAACTCTTACAGACCTCTATGGCCATGAGTCGAACATGCCCATCGAGTTTCGTTCTGATCAGCCTCCGTTAACCTGGTCTCATAGGTGCTCAAACTTCATTGGTTGATGGCGGCCATGTTTTTTGAGATACGCCAATATCCTTTCACACATACATGGCACCTTGGACCAAGACCCTGCATACCAATTTTCAAGTCAATCGGACTAACGGTCAGGTGGTCATAGCTCTTTTTATGTTTTTTTAATGTTATAGCGCCACCCTGTGGCCAATCGACGCAATTTTTTTACTGTGACCTCAGAATTAACTCATTCACACGTGTACCGAGTTTGGTAGAGCTATCTCTTTTACTTCTTGAGTTATAGCCATTTTAGTAAAATAGGCTCCGCCCACAACAATCATATTGCGCCCCCTAGTGACCCTGAATCAAAATTTCAACTTTTTTTCGATAATTATTGACATTCAGACTCCAGAGAACATTTCTGCACTGGTTTGGTTCCGATCGGGCGAAAAACCAGGGACTAGTTCGCAAAAGTAGGTTTTGAACAAAATCCAAGATGGCGGAAGATTTTTCCAGGCGCAAATAAAATCGGAGATATACGTTTTGTCCGTCTTGAGCCAAGGATTACAGGGATATAAGACACTTGATTCTAGGATAAATGGTCTAGGAGTTATTCACGATTTACTACTTTTGCTTGCTATAGCGCCACCTATGGGCCAATCGGGCTCATACTTTGATAACCTCTCCTCGATTTTTGTACTACCATCTGACAAAGTTTCAAGTCTCTAGCCCTTACGGTTTGGGCTGCACGATGCGTTTTACGGCAGAAAAATAATAATAAAAATCCTTACAAATACAATAGGTTTTCAGCACTTCGTGCTTGAACACCTAAAAATTGGTATTAGTAGTTATATTAACATTTTGTATTTCCTGCATTTGAAGGCAAAGCTTACCATCACTAATATAAAGGTGAAAAGAGGTGGAAAAATAGGTGGAAATGGGACAGTCCTCTTTTAAATTAAATGATCATATAACAAATGTGTATATTAAAAGGGCACAGTTTACCACACTCTTCACTACTTGCCCCTCAAAAGGCAGTACACCATTAATATGAAGTCTAAATGAAGCACATACAAAAAAAGAGTTTTAAATGCAAATACACATTAGGATTTGCATATTCAACAATAACAGCAGGAATTTATGAAGAGTAGGACTTAATTTTATCCATTGGGTTACGATTGGATGAGGAAAAGTATGGTATTATCGGTCCCCCTGTAGTCAATAATTGTATCCATTAAAACTCATCTTTGATCACCACAAACACAAGTGTTTTCCTTGAATATAACTCTACACCCTTGCCTCACAATATGCGGTTCTATGAATATGCAAATTAGAGAATCACTCATTGACTATAACACATTTACGTAATTGGTTACAAGGTAGTTTGTTACGTCAGAAACACCAGCGATTTCAAACCGTGTTTTGAGACCGTCTTTGGTTCACTGCAGTTTTAAAGAGAATGGTGTTGACTTATGAATTTGCACATGGTTTGTCTAAAAGCATATTAAAAGCACCACATAGCCATATAAACAACATTAAAAGCTTCATTTTCACCTCAGGGGGACTTTAAAATAAAAGTAAATGGGGTCACTTTTGATGTTATGGTGTCTTTATAGCCAACTGCTTACTTTCCGGCCATTTCTGATGTCAAAGCTGACAATAATTGCCGTAATTTTCCCAATTCATTACTCCAAAATTCAATCCCAAAGACTGTAGAAATATCCAGCAATGCCTGCAAATACAGTAAATCTAACATGACTTGTGTAAATAACACTACCCCCTGTACACAGCCCTTGAGTGGTTTTGAACATACAAGAGGGCAGCGCAGTGTTTCATGTCTCTTTAAACACAAGTCTAAGACCAGATCAAAAAAAGTGCAGCTTTTGATGCCGCAATCTCTTTTTGAAATCAGAGAGCGATTAGGCCTACCTCTTACTCCACTTGACGACAGCATCGGCTTAACATCAACTTACCAGACAAAACATGTCCATTTCATCTTCCCTTCTTTGAAGACCATCTGTGAACCCACACAGGCTGTTTAAATACACTTGGCACTCTTAATGTGATTGTCCGATGTGGACAGTCTTCAAACAACCGTACCACATTTAGCCAAGTGTGTATTTCTACATGCCAGTCTATACGACTCATTGAATAGACAAGCTAACATCAACATTTTTAGCTGAATGTCTCTCCTTCTCCTACAAACACACATCAGTTGCTGACTGTACTCTATTTGTTTGTCATCAGACAGCTGTCGCCGTAGTTACATTGCAGGACTGTGGCCTAAAATGACACTGCAAGAGCTTCACAGAATAGTAGGATTTAAAGCCTATTAATCATCTGTCGTTAAAATTCCCTAAATTAGTCTCAGACGGCAACAGCTTTAAAGAGAAAATGTGAGTGAAAGCAGCTTGTTTTAGCCATGCTGAAATTAAATTGTATCTACCATTTAAACAGTGTTGCACACGTTAAAATCATCAATTTACTCTGGGACATTCACAGAAAAATCTTAGAATCCTCAATGATACCAACTTCTTGAAAAATAAGAAAGGTTTTTGTGGAGAGGTAAGGAAATATATATATATTTCTAATCAGTTCATATTTAATAAATGACTTAATTTAAAGCTACACTGTGTAACTTTTTTAGTTTATTCTTAGCTAAAAACACTTAGTTCTTTCAAAAATATATTTGTTCATTAATGTATATTTACTTCGTTCAAGTAATAAAGTATTCTCGTGAGTGTATAATATGGCATTGAAAATACATATGGGTAAGGGGTTCTAATGTCGGTCGCCATGTTGCCCCGCCATCTTGAAAGTACATTAGCCAAAGAGGGACATACCCCGTTAATTCAAGCTTCGCCTTTCGCGTTTTAACACGCGTGGGTTAGCACTCAAACTGCCTAACACTCTAACTGGAAGCCATGTTAATCTTGGACTACATTGGCCACCATAGGAGTTAAAACGAAATCGGATTTGAGAGGAACAGAAACTAATATTCACTGGATGGTCAAATACCTTTTCACCGCTAGATGGGGGTAAAAATCACACAGTGTAGCTTTCTACATTTGTCAAAAGGAATGCCAAACATTTTAAAGCGCTCAGTAAGGCAACCATTTCAACACAGGTGCTCAGAAACATTTTCTAACCAGCTAAGCAATTTCCAAAATGCAAAGTCACTTGTTAAAGACAAGCTTTCACAGGTGTTTTTATCACTGAACTAAACAAAAACAAAAAAAAACTTAACATGCTTCTACCAAAACAAATCATGTTTGGCTAGACAACAAAAAAAAAAATACTGTTCATTCTGTCTATCTATCCAACCATCCATCCATGTTGAAATTAAATGTGGATATTGTCATTATCTACTTGGAATCTATTTTTACAACTAACATTATGAATTTACACAGTATGAACAGTCTTTACAATTATTTTTTTGAGAGTGACAAACCCCACAATAGGCTGTCAACAAGGGATCTATAAAAATGTAGCTAATAAGGAACCAAAAAGCAAGGCATTTTTGAGGTCAGGTTTCATCTCTTACCATTAAAAGTTTATGTGAAACTGCTTTTCAAGATCATTTATTCACTCCTGCTGAATTCAACCTTGAGGTCAAGACTCTGACTTGAGGAACTGACGTCAGATGAGAAAGTGCTTCAAACGTATAGCGGTACTACTTTTTGACTGCATGAGGGAATTCAATCATTACTGAGCTTAACACAAACACTATCAGTTACAGGATATTGCTTTTGAATACTAATTTGACATTAAAACCCAGTTACTTCTACCCAGCAATTTCAAGAGCTCAACATTAGCATACTATGAAAAGCCCTGAATGCATAATTACCAAACAGAGATAAAACACGCGGACACCACATTTCCTCAAGGAAAATATTTTAGATTGACCTCATTTACAAAAGCTTCAGCATTCCTATTCACGCTCTTAATGAAATCTTGATCTAGCCAAGGGGAGTAGGACAACAGCCACAGATCATGTGCGCTGTACCATTGAGTCTAGGCCACCTTTACACTGCAGGTCTTGATGCCCAATTCCAATTTGTTGACAAGCTGTCCGATTTTTTTTTTTTTTTTTGGACAACCATCTTACATCTTTTATCCCCATCCAATATCTGCATTTACACTTCCCACTTGGCAAAACAACCCAAGGTAGATGTACTGACCTAGGCCGAAAAGGAAGTAAAAAGTCACAAATTGCAATGGACGCAGACAAAATGATAATACAAGCTTTTGCTTTCTGCACCATCTTTAAAGATCAGCAAAACATTTGTCTCTTAAGGCGGGGTGAAAAGACGAGACTGTTATTATCGCTGTAGTTGATGTCCACCTCAGTTGACGTCATTTGCCATCAACGCTTTCCTTTAATGACGTACAACTTCAATTGACGGGGGAAACCGATCTGAGAATATTTAAATCCATGTGCTTTTAACCTGCTTACACGTTCATGGGTCATATCTGATCTGTGTCATGGAAAGGGGGGAAAAATCCGAATTGGGTCACCTGAGGCATGTAATACAAATGTGGCCTGAGTCAAACAAAAAAGACACTAAAGAGGTTTTGGTCCCTTTAGTTTAGGCCGGTCCAACTACGACTTTTGCCTGAAACTCCTAATTACTGCTTATTAGGGTGTACTCACACTAGTCCAGTTTGAACCGTGCCCGAGTGCGTTTGACCACCAAAGCGCGTTTCGTTTGACTAACGTGAGTGCTCCGAACCGTGCCATAACCTAACGCTACCCCAGACCTAAACCTACCCATAACAGTGCGTTATATTGACGCTAAAGGGTGCCATGTGCGTAAGATTTCGACGAAATGTCATATGGCGTCACAAAATGACGCCAAAGGATGAGAATGCGTTGGTTCAGAGAGCCTCCGCTATTCTTGTTTATCCCGAAACCGTCGCACCATAATGACGTAAGCGTGCTCCGGCACGAATGCTGAAACCCTATGTGAGTGCAGGCCAGAGGGGAGTGGGGAGGGGGGACAATCGTACTCGGGCCCGGTTCATGGCAACCGTGCCTAGTGTGAGTACACCCTTAGTAAGGTAGTTGTTAAGTTTAAGTATTGCATACGATTAAGGGATGTAGAATATGGTCATATAGAATAAGGCATTAATATGTGCTTTATACGTATAGTAAAGAGTTAATGTCCTAGTAATATGCATGCCAATAAGCAACTAGTTAATAGTGAGAATTGGACCCTAAGCTAAAGTGCTACCAATGTTTTTCAAAATGACTTCAAATTTAATTAAAATGTACTAATCAGTTGGCTTTAAGGCAGCGCTCAATAATTAGGCTGGTTCACCAGTTTCTGCTCAGAAGGATTTCTTTGGGGGGCATTTCGCTAGACAGACCACAATGCAGCAGACATTCTTGAGATGTTTTTTTTTTTTTTTTTAAGTTTAATGACTTAAAGCATCATAAAATGCAACACTAACCATGGTGTCTTCTTAGACAGGTTTCAATAGCTGCGCACACACACTTTATATTATATATATATATTATATATTTATATATATATATATTATATTATATATATATATAATATATAAAATAAATGCACAGTAAAAAAATAAACTTAAAGTTCGACTAATTAAATTCTTTTGTTCATTCAATGAGCAACACAGGCTTTTAAGAGAATTTAACAATTATTGTCAAGGCAACAAACGACTTAAGCATTTGATAATGCAATGCAAGAAGCTACAAACCTTGTTCTTTCACCTTTGCTTGATTTTAAAAGCCCATTACATGAGCATTATTTGCTCGTATACTACAGGCAAACATTACCCTGATAAGCAAATATCCACAGTTGCAATGAGATTCACATACAGCTCAACACAATCTAATCTGTGATCAACTGTTCATTCATAACGTATGTTTACATATTTTAGTTCTTCCTATGTGGGATTTTTTTTGCAGTGTAGGCTACTTAAATTTTTTATATTTAAATATTTTTTTTTCATTTATTTTATACACTATTTAATGGTAAACTATAATCTGAAAAATATTTACATGTTATAATCTGAAATTATAAATTGAAATAGTTAACTAAAGACATTAAAGATTGTCAATTATAAACTATGAATAAAAAAATAAAATAAAATAATTGCTTACTCACAATATTTCTGACAAGTATTTAAATGAGCATTTTAATTACCACATTTTCTCTCCAAACTTTTCTGTGGAGCCCATAACACCCTCATGCTGCCCCCTAGTGTGCCCAGAGACCAGTTTCAAACCCACTGTGCTTTCAGCTAAAGCACAGCATACTGTCAATAGGCTAATTAAATCACCACTACGGTTTACAATCTAATACTTAACGAGGTCAGCTAGTCGACCATCTTGACCCCACAACCCTCCTAGACAGGCAGCGCACTAGATTGAGCCAATATGTTGTTAAAAACCCCTGACAAAACATTGACATCCTTTTTGGCACACTCCAGACATCACTGTTCTGCGAACTTCAGCCCTGCTGTGACTGCCTCAATCAGATAAACAGTGTTCTCATCCAAAACACAAGGCGGATGAGACGCTCTCCACACACAGATGTGATAAGATGTTCACTGGAGATTCACTCACCAGTAACAGTGCGACCTTCTTCATACTGCGATTCCCCATGGCAGCTCAGAGAGACTCCGCTCAGTCACAGAAACAAACGGTAAGAGGATTTGCGGGTCGTCTTCTGTCAGTGCGATGACAAGCGTGTCGACATCATGAGGATGAGGAGGGTCTGCGCGCTCTTGCATTCCCTCCCCTCGCTCTTCTCTATCTCCGCTCATTTGCATTTCCTCTTTGCTCAAAAACAAACCCAATCTCTCTATTTTGTTGCCATCTGACTATACACAGCATTTGAATGAAACTGCTTATGTATACAACATGACTTGCCAAAATACACACATTACTGGAGTAAATGTTTATGGCCTTGGAGGTTTACAAGTGGTGATCAAACACTGCGGCCAAAAAAAAACAAAAAAACAGGCCAGAGTCTCAGATCCACAGACACATGTATCATTAATTATGGTGATAAAGACTTACTCTCCAGCCAATGGTTGTCATTCTGCAATGTCAGAGACGTTTCTTTTAACCAATCAGACTGGAACTACACATGTAGGTCACTTACTTCTGACCCCAATAACATCAAAACACATCAATATACAGATGTTGAATTTGACAGTATGTTCAAACTTTAAGCATATAGGAACAACCAGGTCTAGTCAAATAGTCCAAAACGCTTTCCGAGGTCAATGACGAGTAGTAACAGGCAGCTTATTGTTTAAAACCTCAGAAGTGGACGAGTCCAGACATGAATTTTCCCACAGAACACTATAAAGTAGCCAATCCGACCCATATGATATCTGGAATAACATGAGGGTGAGTAAATTACATGATTTTCATTTTTAGCTGAATCATTCCTTTATCTGCAGAGGGTTTGAGAGTTGAGAATCAATATTTTAAAAAGTCAAATTAAATTAAATAAAGAGGGCTGCACAAGTAACCTACATTAAACTGAAATCACAATATGGCTTAGTGTAATAAGCCAAACACGATTAAGTCTTAGCTGTTCATTTACATGCAGGAAATGAACTTAAGACATATTAAAGGTGGGGTATGTGATTTTCTTTTTTGACCATTTTTTCAAAATCACTTGAACTTTTTAAAATTCCTAACCCACTTACTGGCTGTAAATTAGAAGCACCGAAATGCAAATTAAGCAATTTAATCATCTGTGGAACAGGCAGGACTCGAAAAACTCCAGCCAATCATTTTCAAGACCATCTAGAATCATTGGACAGAAAATGCGTCAATCAAACGGTTGTACCATGCCCCCTCCTCCCAACCCCCTCGCGCACGTGTCCAGTTCGTGTGCATACTCAAAGCTTGTGACCCAGTCACAGGAAGTGCAAGTCGCCCGGTACAGGAGAGAGAGAGAGAGAGAGAGAGAGAGGAGAGAGAGAGAGAGAGAGAGAGAGAGAGAGAGAGAGAGAGAGAGAGAGAGAGAGAGAGAGAGAGAGAAGAGAGAGAGAGAGAGAGAGAGAGAGAGAGAGAGAGAGAGAGAGAGAGCATCTGAGTTTTCGCTCGTGCTTGATTGCGCGTCCATGTTTTTCGAATGGGTGGAGTCAGGGCCAGCGTTGGAGGAGAGAAGGTAGGACCTTATGAGTTGTGTATTTTCAAAATCTGCCGGGCAAATCACATGCCCCACCTTTAATATTGTCACATGTAATATAAAATTAATATTATCTTCAAGTATTATTTAAAGTAAAATTGTAGCATTATAATAGTAATAGACTATATTTGTCTTCATTTTATAAATAGTTAAAAATAATAAAAAATAAAAACAATGTTTTTTTATATATAATTTTGCCAGGACGTTTCAGCAGCTACAAGAGATTAAATGTTTCTCTCATATTGTGATTTAAAGATAATCACAATGTAATTTTTGAACTAAATTGTGCAGCCTTATACCGTAAATAAATAAATTAGATATATTATATGTTTTCTCAATGTCAATGTGATCATTAACTGACATCAGAGAACTCTGAACATGTTAAATATTTGAAATATTAAATTAAAACCTCAGCCAGGGGTATTGAGATTTTTTACATCAAAAGTGGTTCGGCTGAAAAAGAAAATTAGGAATCTCTGCTTTAACTTCCATCACCCAAGTGATCCGAGAACGTGAGAACAAAAAGAGCAATTTAGTTTTAAAATGAAAACCATCAAGCTAATCCAGAAGCGCCTGAGCACATTCAATACTTGACATCAGCAAACCAACCTTTGTTTAAAGCATAATCCCTCATTTAGTCAGGGATGTGATGTTCGGGTTATGAATGACAGTTCATTACACCATAAAATCAATTCTCACAACAAGATGATTGCTTATCTAATGCATAGCCAATAACGACCAGTAGGGGGAAACAAACACCATGACTGCAGAAGCCCTGACTCAATCCCATCAACACCTGCACGCATTAGATACTTCTGATTAAGTCTAATGTAGCGAGAAGAATATTTCCATTTGAACTAAGGACCAATTGAGAAAGTGAACTTCAATCGCTTACCTTATTCTTGAAGACTGAGGGTGAGCTTTGGTGTTGTCGTCCAGAGGACTGGTCCGTGTTATCATTAGGGTCCGAAACACTGGTCCTGAGGGAGGGAGAGTGGAGGCCATCCTCTCCTTCCTCCTCTTCTTCAGCCTCCTCCTCCTCCTCTCTCCCACTGTCTTCTGAATGCTCAAACTCATCGCTGTCCTGGTCCATTTCCTCCTCGTCGCCATTCTCCCCTTCCTCCGGCCGGTCGTCGTCTTCCTCTGAACGAAGTCCCGCCCCGACCTGCCCATCCCGTCCGCCGTTATTATTCTCCTCCTCCTCGTTCTCCTCCTCGTCGTCGCCGCGATGCCGTCTCCGCCGCCGCCGCTGCTCCTGCTCCCACATCCACTGGGCACCCTTCTCGGCTCCGTTCACCTCGCTCCTCCGTCCTTCATCCACCGGTTCGCCTCCGGAAGGCCATGGCTCCTCCTCTCCTTCCCGTCTGTCCTCTTCCTCCTCGCCCGGTTCTCTCCTCTGCTCCTGCTCCTCCTGCTCCTCCAGCACCTGGTTGACGTGCTCCGCCTGGGGCTGGGGTGTGCGGCCGGAGGTGCTGTTACCTGCCCCTGGCCTCTGCTGCTGGGCCGCCCTGCTGCCGCTGCCCCCCGACAGCAGATCCTGGTTCATTTCCAAAAGCCAGCTTGCTACCTCCTGCACCTTCGCTAGGCTGTCTGAAAGGACAAGGACTTGGCATTCTGAAAGAGAGATGGAGACAGAAAATGGTTCAAATCACCATTAAATCAACATAAAAAGGCAATAAAAGGCATGTGTTGGGGGTGGTTATACAAAAATGAAAAGATAAAAAAGAAACGCCATTCTCCTGTTTGCATCCAGAGCGTGCTGAAAGTGGGTAACTCATTCTTTTATTCATGTCTGTGCAATAAAACAATAGATATTTGCATCTATGCTGGGAAAGACGCAATATGAGGATCCCTCAAACAATGGGCACTTCTCCTGCTTGGCAGTTGATCATCTACACTAGGCTTGGCCTGGAAACCACGGCAACAATATCACTTCAACACATGCAAACAAACATTCAGTTTCATTCAGAGATTCAAGTTTCTGTTTTTACTCTGTTCCATTTCAATTCTACTGTCTTTAAAAGCTTGCATGTTATAGTAATCATTTATAAACAGTTGTAAATAATAACCACATTAGGTACCGTTCAAAAGATTGGGGTCCAAAGGATTTATTTTCCCAAAGATACCTTTCTTTTAAATTTACACATTAAATTGATCAAGTGTCGGTAAAAACATTTATAATGTTACAAAATGTCATAAAACTGCTGTTCGTTTGAACTTTCTTTTTAGTTTCTACTTGTATTTAAGCATCTTATTTTCACCTGTGATGAGACATTTTTCGTGAGCACCAAATCAGCACATAATTTCTAAAGAATCATGTGACACTGAAGACTGGAGTAATGGCAGCCATCACAGAAATGAATTGCATTTTATTATATATCAAAATAGAAAACAATTATTTCAAATTGCAATAATACTTCACAATATTACTCTTAACTATTTTATCATCAAACAATTCTTCAAAAATAAAATGTTAACCTCCAAGTTTTATTTTATCTCCGTCAATTAGAACATGAATTGATACTTAATGCACAGCTATGTGCAGGAAGATTACCGACCAATCACATTCCGCCGTTGGGGGCAGAAAGTCTAGACAAAAAGTCTTTAACACCGATTCACTATTCAAGCTAAATTTAGATAATAAAAACTCCAATAACTGCTATAACAGATCAACTACACTCACTGACAACCAAAAAAGCCAGCAGAGGGCATCACTGCCAAATAAGCGCAGTTCATGTACAAGGGTTTAGTATCCAGACATAACGCCACGTCTTGCAGCAGGATGTACACAATAATATCATGTTACAGAAAGGATGGCCCACCGGTGTGAGTGAGTTTCTGGCTCATTGTCGAAGCTGTTTGCTGTTTTTACCCTTACATTTTTTTTTTATGTACACCACACTTTTGTTTTGAGACAGGGTTTTAAGACTACTGAAATGTAAGCTGGGAAATAAAAAGTAAAAAAAAATATATTTAAAGCTTTAAATTAAACCCTGTACTAAAATTACAGAAAGAGAGGCCAGTGAAATGATAGATAACGGTACAAGTGAAAACAGGGATAAGCAGTGTTATCCGACCAAGAGTGTGAAAGCATGTGAGTTTGATAGAGACTTAATTAAGGTAATTGAGCGTGCACAGAGGGGCCAAGACGATAAGAGACGATAAGAGAGGCTGACTGACTGACTGCATGAATGTTGTTGTGTGCGCATAAAAATATACAAGAAATAAGATTTTTAACCAGACCTCAACACCATGGGTACCTTTAACTAAGACATGGATTAACACAATTCTTCTGTGTTCATTTTTGTACCAAGTGGCCATTTTCTTGTCCATAATTCATTAATGCACACATTACTATAAAATTGTCAATCTTATAAATGAATGAAAACTAGAACTATAAGGTTTTAATAATCGTTCTAATCCTATGTGAATAGGGAATTCTACCCCATAACTATAATGATAGCAACACAGACATGACGTTGTTGGAATCACTTTCAGAATGCATCCAGCTGATGAATGATAAAAACATTATCAGCTAATTAGAATCAAAGCAGTAGCGCTTAATAAATGGAACATTATTGTGTTGATGTGGACGCAAATGTATCGTTCGTATCTTTATATTTACCGTTCATAGTGCAAACAAGCCTTTAGCATGTATTGCCCTCAGCAGTCTGTTGGCAAATTAAGAGATTTTTAAATCAGAAATTCAATATGATTCTTAAAAAAAAAGAAAAAAAAGTCTCTCAAAAAACAATTCAATCTAGCGGGAATAAAACTACATAGTCTGTCAAGTCAGGAACTAAACATTAGTACTAAGAAATATTTAATATATTGTCAGAATATACACAAAATAATGAATGATTGTTAATCTAGCAACATGTTTTTTTTTTTTTTTAGTCCAGATGGTTTATTTACAGCATCTACCAGCAGGGGCAAACAGAACCATTCTAACCTGCTAAACTTTGTCCCTGTTCTTTAACACAAGCAGCATCCATTACAGCTATATATCCTTCATCCATCAGACCTATGCGTTTACTTCTCTCATTGGTCTGAATTAGGCTCTAATCACAGCATATATATGAAGGCAGAGATCTCAGGGCAATTTAAAACGGTTTAAAGCATCTGATTAGATGAGCCTTTGATTACCGAATCCTTTCCTTTATAAAAGAGGAGATCAGAGCACAATCAAACACGATCTAATTGGAAAATGATTATGTGGCAATGAACTTCAAATAGACATTTCAATTTCCCTTCCCAAGTCGAACCAGGTGAGCTCTATAAGAAAACACATCCGTCCTCTGGTGACTGAACTGAAACTTGGTTAGTTTCTCAACGTGCTAAAAAGCAATTACTTAGCAAAGTGATAGATGCATGCCAGTGCAAACACAAAGAGCTTGTGCCTGGTGAAGTGGGCTGTTCGGTCTCTTGAAGGTACTGGGTCCTGTTAGTATTCATGTCCTGCGAGCTGGTCTATTCGTGCAACTGCATTAGACACAGAACACAATTAGTGCTGTTAGACTGCACAAGTGAACCAGTGTGTGATCAAGTGACAGTACTGCAATCTAACCGGCAACACACACGATAACATTAAGCCTCATTTGCATCGAGGGCGAGACTGTTAAAGAGTATGAAAACTGCTTTAACAACAGCAATTTGGTTTAGTGCGCGTCGCAAAGAATGCTGCCCCCTTCTCCTCTTGCTGAAGGTTTCTGCATTTTTGAAGACAGATGAGTAAGTCTATGTTCTGTCATCAGAAGTAAAGTGGGTGCTGAAGGTTTCTAAAGGCCCGGGTATACTTAATTTTCCGTGTTGTGCTTCGTTTTGCACACAGTTGGGTGAGTGAGCCTTTCAAAGTTTACTACTCAGGCCGTGAAATGCGCACTATCTAGTGGACTTTGTTTTCAAGTGCTCAAGTCACTCGCAAATTACACCACGTGGAAAGTATTTAAAAAAATAAAAAAATAAAAAAATAAATGTTTTCATTTCTAAGGACTTGGTACACATGCGTTTCAAACTAGATTTTAAAAGTTATTTTCTTTACTGTAGACACATTTGTCATTGACCCACAAATCACTTGGGAAAACATCAATGATTCAGACTGGGTATTTTCACCAGCACAAATAACTCAAAGTGCCTGGTTTGAAATCGGAGGTAAGTGTAATCCAAGGGAACAACAAGAGGGACCCACTTTGTATGAAGTGGCTTTAAGTATGAAACTAATAATTTGATACAGGGGACTTACATGTTTTTACATTGTATAATTATAATTTTTTACAGCTGTAATTAATGTATGTAATTACATTTGTAATTATGCTAAACCGACCCATACCACACACACCTGACCCTAACCTTACCCGTATCACACTTCAATAGCAGCACAAGCGTTTTACAATACAACATGAACACAAGTACATTTAACATTTTTCAATGTAAGCGCATAATACTTATAGCCACTTAATATAAATTGGGACCAACAAGAGAAAGACTTGAAGCAAAGTCGTCAGTAATAAATTCATCAAATTCTTGCATCAAAAAGCAAGTAAAATGGCTTCAAAACAAACATTTACATTACTAATGAATACAGCACAGTTTATGCGATGACACAGGGAAAACTCCAGAAGGTTTATAAAAGTATTGCTTTCCAAACATACACTCTGATATGGAAAACTGGAAGCAGTGCCTTAAAAGAAGCATGTGGCTCAGCTCCCGGGGAATGCGGCCAGGCTAGCGTAGGCGAGCAGTCTGATAAGGGAGTGAGGTGCATCATTTCTTTAGTTATTACCACGGTGTACACTTCAGCAGCAGCTCATTTATCTACATCTAAAGGGGCTGAGAGGAAGGTGAAGCCAAAATGGGATTTGGCACATCCTCTCAGAGAGAACGTTTACAAAGGAGGTGAAAGGGAGGGAGGAGAGAGTAGTGGTATTATTGGTTTTACAATGTCATTTCCTACAAATTTGCCCGACTGTCATCTCCTCTTGGACACATCAGTTACAGGAAACATTATGAATGAACAGGAAAAGAAAGGATTATATTTATTAACCTCAAAGGTACCTGGATGGGTCTTTATGATAAGAACCAAGCCAAATAAAGGGAAAACCCATCACCTGGTTTCTGAAATTACTAATTCACTCAAAACTGCAGCAATTCCTCATGCCGTTAGCAGCAGAATAATTGGCAAAATGGTAAACAAGCCCATTTTAAAGATACACAAGCAAAAAAGACGAACAGAAATTTGGGTGAATATCTGCAACCTGTGCTGGAAAACAGATCTCCTGCAGAAAAACCTTATTAGAAGCATTATTTGGTACTTCTTTAGTTACAGCAATAATGGGGGGGGGGGGGGGGGGGGTTTGTTCGAGAAAAATGGTTTGTGAGAAAAGACAGTTTCTGTGACCTTGAGTGGCCAGGCAGAACAGGCTGAAAAGACTATCCATCGACTGGCTATGCATAGCTGCACTGCATGAGCATCATACTGAAAAACCTCATTATGTCTCCATAATTAGCTTATGCAGAAACCTTACACTTTGGCATTAAAGAGATTTTAGCTCTGTGCTACTGTATGTTTATTACAGGGATAGTTCACCCTAAAAAATTAAATTCTGTCATAATTTACTCACCCTAAAGTTGTTCCAAACCTGTATAAATCTATTTGTTCTGCTGAACACAAAGGAAGATATTTGGAAGAATTTTGGTAACCAAACAGATCTCGGGCCCCATTGACTACCATAGTATTTCCCCCCCTACTATGGTAGTCAATGGGGCCTGAGATCTGCTTGGTTACAAACATTCTTCCAAATACCTCCATTTGTGTATCTCCCCCAGCAGAACAAAGACAATTATACAGTTTTGGAACAATTTGAGTGACGATTTTCATTTTTGAGTAAACTATCCCTTTACGGAATTGGAAGGAAGATACTAAATGAAGAAAGTTGGAAATAAGGAATAGTGATAGACTGAAATATGAGGTCAATTAATCATAATACACAGGTGATGACCTGCATCTGAAAATGCAAATGTTCCAACTATATAACAGGTGAAAAACGCTATGTGAAATGTCCGAATTCTTAGTATTCATAAAACAACCGGCGAAAATGCATGGATGAACTACTACTTCTGCCGAGATTCTGAAGCACGAAACTAATGGACACTTCACTATCCCATGAGACCACTGGAGAAGAAAGTGACATGATCGTGACAACATGACAGATGTAGTGCGTCCGGATTGCTATACTGCACACTACACTTCATACTACACACAAGTTCGCTTCTCAGCAAATGTAGTATTAAATTCGGATGCATTAACCTCCCTTCAATATCAAATTTGAATTCAACAGAGTTTTTAGCCAATGATAGAATGAAAAATGTGAATAGCGCTCTGACTATAAGAGGCACAGAATGCCAAATTCCACTGAATCTTTCTTCAGACCGTTGAGTTTGAACATCGTCTGAACAAGCCTGCCCTGACATAGAAGTTCCTCCCCATAGAAAAATAACTCTTCAGCTAAAGACATCACAAGCTGCTATTGTGAATGCGTCGCTCCACTGCCGTGTTCCGGAGATAAGACTCACAAGAAGCTCAGCTCGCGAGGTGTCGTCAAAAGAGCTACTTTCATTCGAACATCTAAAGATTTTACAATCCAAAAATGTCATAAGGCTAATACTCAAGACCTTTCCACACACACAAACATGTTATTCTTTTGTCCATGTCCCCCACCTTGCCTCCAGGCATCATAGAATAGAGTGTTAAAATCAGCTAAAGGACAGAGACACAGACAGGTGTAAACACAGCTCTACTATGGTACAATGACTCACGACCCTGAGGGTAAAGCAGTCCTCATTCATAAAAAGAGGACAAGGTCAATGCAAAAAGAGCTACTGGCTGGATGGAGCAGTGATGTGGCTGCTTGGGGAGTCGATGGCAAAGTGAAATGGTAGTGCATGTTTTTTATGGATGTAAGACATCATAACCATATCAGTTATTGGTCAGAGATTTTTTACATTTATTGATATCAGATGGTTTTACAACCTTTGATTTCAGTGGATGTAACTGTAGCAGATAGGACTGCCCCCTGATACTAGGCCAAACGTTAGTCGATTGAAAAGAGGCAGAGTCAACCAAATTTTAATTAGAAGGTTGGTCACAGAAAAAAAAAAAACTTCAAGAAATGGCAAAGTCATGCAGTCCGTTCGTAATTCAATTATTATCATAAATGTGCGACTAGTCAACTAATAGCTTAAATGAACAGATGATTAGAAAAATCTTTAGTCTTGGGCAGCCCTGATTGTAGAGCTGTAAAAACGATATTTAGCATGCAAAATGTTCAAATGTTTTATTACTTCATTAGTATTATTTATATTACAATTAAATACTTAACTTTGTCATCCTAAATTCATTTGACTGATTGCAATTTTTATGGAGTTTTAAAAATACATATTATTAGCTTATAGGTCTCAACCAAACTTCAATATTGGTCCAATCATAATCTTTTCTAAAGCTTTTCGATTCTTACTGTCAAAGAAATTCGAGGTGTCCCAAGAGCAATGTTTTCACAGTTAGCAGAAAAACCACTCAGACACAAAGAAAGTGTCATCAAGTACGTAGAACACCATCATAGATACAAAAGAATTCAGTGCAATACATATGTTTGTGTACCACAGGCAATGTGTGCAGATCATGTTCACCTGTCTGTCAGGCTCAGACTAAAAATGAGCTGACAGAGATGAGATAACATTAACAGAAACTTCAGTAATAACAAAAAGTTTTTAAAAAAATCTGGCTTTGCAGGATTGTGAGGTTTACACAGTTTACAAGGCAAATGGACTATGAACAATTGTTTGTTGGTAATTTGTTTGTAATAGGATTTTTTGTTAAACCAATTATGTTTTATCCGAGCAAAAGGGTTGTCAAAAATCCTGAGCAGATTAATCTTTATTAAAAATAACAGATTTTTGGCTTGTTTAAACTTTAATGAAAGCTTAAGTGTTGCTGGAAAACTATAGTGAAAGAATCGCAAACAAACAATCCAAATCAATTTCTATTGTTTTAACAAAGCTAGTTTGGGTCCATGTTGTCAGATTACCATCAATTTTCCTATCATATTAACACCACACTTTAGGACCTCTATAAGAATGCTATAAGATCAAAGGAGTGAAAAGATATGCTATTTGACAATTTCTCCTAAAAAAAAATTTCTCCATAAAAAAATATATTTTTGGAGAAGGCACAGCCTCTCATGCCTCCTCCCAAACTTCCACTGGTAATGATGAGCAATGAGTTCCAGATAAAAACGTCCCTGAAGTGCTCCTGTCTCAAAATCAATTCTCTGTTCAGCTAAGACATGCACTATAATGCAATGAACAATGCAGACTGACCCATACAACCTCTGAGCAGTCAACAGCGATTTACAATCGCCCTGCACTTGAGCAAGCATGTTGAACCTACTTAGCAGTGAATAAATAATAATGAATCATATGTGCTTAAAACATTAATATTACCTAAGGATCTGAAACTATCCCAGACAGCCTTGAGTGTTCAGCCGGGTGCAACATCACAAGTCGTCGCGTGTTAATTGACTCAATCATTACTTTTAACATTTTTGCACAGGCAAAACAAATTGACAGTGACTAAAAGCTTGCACCAGTCACTTAGCCAAAGAGCCTGTGTCTAGAGCCAGGTCTTTTTTTGTATTTGTAAGTACTTAGGCAATATGTGCCCAGCCAGCAAGCATGTGCTGCTGTGGATGTATCTGTATGGCTTTGGCAGACCATAGCATCAAGCTCTGATATCCCGGAACAAAAGACACAGATGTGCAGTTGAAGTACTGCAAAGGGGCACTCTATGCTGGCTCTGTCAGGATTGAAACACAAGCCTTAGTACCATTGATAATCCAGAGTACCTCTCCAACAGAACAGGCAGACGGCCAAGCAGACAGAAATCTGTTTCACAGAACATGTTGGCGTTTAATCAACTCTACAGCTACGAGGATTTTCACAGAACTATTTTACTTTGCATTCACTGATATCAGAGGAAATAAATGAGACATCGATGGAGAGAACAAACCATTAGGAATCATGTGGTCAGACAAAAAGAGCACCAGACTATAAGCATCACAGTTCCATGAATATCCCATGAAATACAAATTGAAGTTTTGTGGCTTTTAGGCCCATTAGCAATCAAGCCATCTAAATGTGTGTACTTCAAAAAGCTGATTAAAACTCACTTTTAGCAGATATTTAAAATGTACAGCCCTTCTCTTCTGGGAAAACCAACCACAAATATGCATGCCTCATCCTGCAACTCTTTTGTGATCAAAGAACAGGAATGAGTCAATACTTTTGATCCATTTCCAGTAGAAAAAGACATAAAAAGTGAATTTGTGAAATTGTCAACTTTTGTTGAGTCCCACATGCCCAAAAGAAACACTTGTCAAATTTGAAATGGGAAAGATGACATTTCTGTTTACAGAAAATGAAATTCTTGATCAATAACAAATTTGAAAGGATAGTTAACCTAAATATCTAAGACTTTTGTTCATGTTCAAAACACAATTCAAGTCTTATGAGTAGACATGATTGATTTATATTATGAACAGATTTATTGTAGGCTTTTATACACAGTAAAATCCAATCCAAAGTACGCACATCCACAGCAAAGCAATATGTTGCTCAAATTGGGTTCTCAACAAGGGAATAATAAAAAAGGAAAAAATACTTTTAAAAAGGCTTTTATACACACAAATATTGATCAATTCACAACCACATACGCATCAAATACGGTAAATGGAAGCTCAAACGTGCTCGCTTGATGTGTAAGCACCAACGAGGTTTGTTCTCTGCTTACCATATTTGATGGTCTGTATGCATGTATGCTAATCAATACAGTGACCGAGATATCTTCAAATATCTTCATTTGTGTTTTGAAGATATACAAAAGTTGTATTGGTTTGACTCAACATGAGGGTGAGTAAAGGATCACCATTTTAATTTGAGCGAACTAACTCAAGTACTTCCAAGGCTTCCTTGTCAAGATGGCGCCGCGGATGGCTGCCTCGGTGCGGAGCTCTCCAGTTATTGTGTTGTTTTTGTTTGTTTGTCCTGTGTTTAGTCATTATTTTCCTATCAGCTTCACCAAAGACGAACTACTGGACATTAGGAAACACACACCAGATAACTTTTCTACAGCTTTTGATAATTCAGACGTTTTGCTGGACATTCTCGTCGGAGGGGCAGCGCTGTTGTTCAAACGCGCGCTCAAACGCAAACGAGGAAAGCGAGCGGGCGCGCTGGTGAAACTCCGCGAGCGCGGCCTGCGCACTGCACTCCCTAGTATTCATCTTGCGAATCTCCGATCCCTTCCTAACAAAATGGACGAACTTCTCCTCCTCACCCGGATTAACAAGGATTTTTTAAACTCTGCTGCTCTGTGCTTCACTGAAACCTGGCTGAGTGAAGCCATACCGGACAACGCAATACATCTGCCGGGCTTCCAGCTGTTCCGAGCGGATCGCATCGCGGAGCTAACGGGGAAGACGAGAGGTGGTGGATTGTGTTTCTACATTAACGAAAGTTGGTGTTCAGATGTAACAACACTGAAGAAGATGTGCTCTCCTAATTTAGAGGCGATCTTCATAAACTGTAAACCTTTCTACTCGCCACGGGAGTTTTCCTCTTTCATTCTCGTGAATGTTTACATCCCTCCAGACGCGTGCGTGAGCGCGGCACTACAACAGCTGGCTGAACAAATAGCCGAAACGGAACAAAGGTACCCAGACTCTCTTTTAATAATTCTAGGGGATTTTAACAAAGCAAATCTTTCCCGTGAACTTCCAAAATACAGACAGCACGTTACATGTCCCACAAGAGACAGTAATATACTGGACCACTGTTACACCACAATAAAGAATGCGTATCACTCCGTCCCACGGGCAGCTTTGGGGCTATCTGATCACTGTTTGGTTCATCTTATACCGACCTACAGGCAGAAACTGAAATCAGCTAAACCTGTAATAAGGACTGTAAAAAGATGGACTAATGAAGCAGAGCAGAGTCTACAGGCCTGCTTCGATTGCACTGATTGGACTGTTTTTGAAGCTGCTACCAACGATCTGGATGAGCTCACAGATACTGTTACATCATATATCAGTTTCTGTGAGGATACATGCATTCCTACCAGGACATTCTTATCATTCACCAATGATAAACCATGGTTTACTGGGAAACTCAAACAGCTTCGTCATGCCAAAGAAGATGCTCACAAAAGTGGGGATAAAATCTTGTATAACCATGCCAAGAACAGAATGACAAAGGAGATCAGAGTTGCTAAAAGAGCCTACTCTGAAAAGCTGAAAAACCAGTTTTCATCCAACGACCCATCATCAGTCTGGAATGGCCTGAAGAACATCACCAATTACAAGTCACCATCCTCCCGATCTGTGGACAATCCACACCTGGCTGATGATTTAAACTCATTTTACTGCAGGTTTGAAAAGCCCTCATTCACACCTCTCACCGGCTCTGACCTGCACTTCACACATCCACCATCACCTCCTACACCCACTCCTCTCCCCCCTCCTGCCATCCAACCTGAGCTTAAGGTCTGTGTGGAGGACGTGAGCCGAGTCTTCAAAAAACAGAAGACTAGGAAAGCCTCAGGCCCAGACGGCATCTCGTCTGCTTGTCTAAAAGCCTGCGCTGACCAACTGGCCCCGGTCTTCACGCAGATCTTCAACAGATCATTGGAGCAATGTGAAGTTCCCTGCTGCTTCAAACGCTCCACTATCATTCCGGTCCCCAAAAAAACCAAAATCACTGGACTTAATGACTACAGACCTGTCGCTCTCACGTCCGTGGTCATGAAGTCGTTTGAAAGACTGGTGTTGGCCCACCTGAAGGACATCACTGGACCCCTGCTGGATCCTTTTCAGTTTGCTTACAGAGCAAACAGGTCTGTGGATGATGCAGTCAACATGGGACTGCATTATATCCTGCAACATCTCGACAGACCTGGGACTTATGCAAGGATCCTCTTTGTGGACTTCAGTTCGGCCTTCAATACCATCATGCCTGATCTACTCACAGACAAACTGACCCAGCTCTCCATTCCATCCTCGATCTGTCAGTGGATCTCCAGCTTCCTGACGGACCGGCAGCAGCTCGTGAGACTGGGGAAACACACATCCAGGACTCTCACCACCAGCACTGGTGCCCCCCAAGGGTGCGTTCTCTCCCCACTGCTCTTCTCCCTGTACACTAACGACTGCACTTCTAAAGACCCCACTGTCAAGCTCCTGAAATTTGCAGACGACACCACTGTCATCGGTCTCATCCGAAACGGTGACGAGTCTGCTTACAGACTGGAGGTTGAACAGCTGGCTGTCTGGTGCAGTTATAACAACCTTGAGCTGAACACGCTCAAAACAGTGGAGATGACCGTGGACTTCAGGAGGAACAGCCCAGCACTCACCCCACTCACCATCATGAACAGCACTGTGGAAGCAGTGGAGTCATTCAGGTTCCTGGGCACTATCATCTCTCAGGACCTGAAGTGGGACAATCACATTGACTCCATTGTGAAAAAGGCCCAGCAGAGACTGTATTTCCTTCGCCAGCTGAGGAAGTTCAACCTGCCACAGGAGCTGCTGATTCAGTTCTACTCAGCCGTCATCGAGTCTGTCCTATGCACTTCCATCACTGTCTGGTTTGGTTCAGCTACCAAATCAGACATCATGAGACTACAGCGGACAGTCCGGACTGCAGAGAGGATCATTGGTGCCCCCCTGCCAACCCTCCAGGACCTGTACTCTTCCAGAGTGAGGAAGAGAGCAGGTAAAATCATCACAGACTCCACTCACCCTGGACACCACCTGTTTGAACTGTTACCGTCAAGACGGAGACTCAGATCACTGGCCACAAGAACATCTCGGCACAGGAACAGTTTCTTCCCACAGGCCATTTCCCTCCTGAACAGTTAACATATCTCCCAAGGCATATGCCTTTAAGTGCAATACCCCCACTGTTTAGTGCAATATCTCCTAAACTCAGGTTATTTATATTTATATTTATTCATACTATTCAAAATACTGTATATATGTTCATAATCCGAAAATGTTTATTCTGACTAAACCCAACCGTGGCCTTATATTTTATATTTATATATATATATATATATATTTTTTTTTTTATAATTTTATTTTTAGATTTTGTATTACTGTTTCTTGTTGTATTTGTATCTGTATATGTGCACTGGAAGCTTCAGTACCAAAGAAAATTCCTTGTGTGTGCAAGCACACTTGGCAATAAAGCTCTTTCTGATTCTGATTCTGATTCTGAGGTGATGAATGTGTGGCACGTAGGGGGGAAAAAAATCCTCCTCACCCTACGACAACAAACTGAAACTGTCTGCAACCATCCATCAACTGATCAAAAGTATATTGTAGGGCTGCCCCCTAAAGATTTTCCTAGTTGACTGTTAAGTCTTTCATTTAAAGCTACAATATGTAATTGGTTTCGCCGCTCAGGGTCGCTAACCTCTTACAATAACAAAGGTGTAGGTTGATGACACATAAGCGGAATTATGGAACTTGTCATCATGCTGATGGATCGAGTGAATACATTGATGTTTTTAACATGACTGTGGTATGAAGCAGGTCGCGATTTCTAATAAGAGCCAGATATCAGCGCCACACACGAGTCCCGCGGATATAAAGGAATAAGGACATTTCATTCTACCGAACTACCCGCAAGTGCTGAATTAATACTCACTCAGGTCAGTTTATTAGACGAATGAAATTTGTGAGGTAATGCAGCACTGTTTCACTTGGTCTACACTATCACACTAAACTGCATTTGAGTGTGTTGAAAGTTATAATGTTCTTCTGTGTGTTAGTTTGTTGGCAGTATGAGACTAGCAGTAAAACCTAAATCAACATTAGAATAACATACTGATCATATTCTAACATTTCATCATGTTGAGCTATATAACATTGATTAGTTTTATGTACATTTGCTCACCGGTCTAATAAAGTATCTGTCAAATCCTCGTTTCAGCTGTCCTTTTGTCCCAAAGTCTACTTGCGATGGTCCATAATGTTTGAAAGAAACAACAGCGTGAACGTGCCACTAGGCGTAACGCAGTTGTCTCTGTCTGTCACCATGGTTACTATGGCAGAAACCAGGGATAACGCGGATATTACGTCATTGACAGGCAACAAGTGAACATAGATGAGCCATTATTTAAAATAGGAATTTCTCTGAAATTAAACATCTTTGGGAACTTTTGGGATATTACAAGTACACAACTGCAGGAAATATCACATTTTTGGATATTTTAATACATAAATCTTACATATTGTAGCTTTAAGCCAGTAGTCAATGGAGAAATAAACCATAAAAATGAGCATTTAAAATATAAACTTAGCACTCCAGCTCACACAAAGCATTCTGCAGCGACACCGGCTTGAACTTTTCTGAGAACAAAACAAAAAATAAAACAATCTAAAAAACTAAATTTAACAAAAATATTTTATATACATTAAACAAATACATATACAGCATTTTGAAACACTACAAATGGGTATAGCTATCAGTGCAAAGTCTGCAAACAAATCGAGCTGACAGACAATAGCCTTAACATCGAATAAAAAATAAAATAAACATACATTGTTTTATAAATATATATGATATTTAAAAAAACAAATAAGCTAAATAATTTTGTTTTTAGCAGCAAATAAACACTGCAACACTATGGAAAATTAAGCTATACCTGACTCAGTCACTATATTCCCCCTCTGATCTCAGTCTTCTCATATAATGAGAAATGGACAAGTTTGTTCAGGTTGTCAGGAAGAAGTGAGCTCTGTGTCTTGCTTACAAAGAAGCCGGCCTTGGATGGAGGTGGAAGTTAAACGTCGTGCAGTAAACGCGGTAGTAATTTAGCTACCACACTCTGCACGAACACTTGGATGTGCGACTAGTTTTAACGCACAAATTTGTAAACAAATTTTATCTAGTTTAATGTAACAGCAAGTTGCCATGCAAAGTGGCTAACGTTAAGCTACTACTTGCAATATATTTTTTTTAAATGATGAGTCATGTTTGAGGTTGCATGTCATCTTTTTGTGGTAATTCTTTACCCTCACGAATTGTTCCCACACTTTGGATTTTTTGCCCGACATATTACCACATGGACCATGTTAATGGTCACCGCATGATGTCACCAATTCCTGTGTTTTTTTTTTCTGAGACTTACTGAACGAATAAATTGTAGTTGACTAGTCTAATTTTTCATGAAAATGTGACAGTTTACTAAGTGTCAGAAAAAAACATGTAAACCCAGTCAAAAAAAAGTCTGACTGACAGAAGTGACAGTAAAATCTCACCCAATTTAGCCATCAAATGATCCTAGTGTGTCACGACAACTCGCAAGACTCAAAGTCTGAATAAAACTTCATGCCAGCTAAGCAATTAGTTTTATTTTTTATGTCATCCTGTGTTAATGTGTGATATTAAAGAGGACGCTAATCTATGCAATTATACTTTTGCAGCAGTCACAGGGAGCAATAGCAGAGTCTAGGACACATTCATCCTGGTAATTCTATATATACAAGACTAATGTCTCCTTTGTGCCCTTGAGTCTACGTTTCATTGAGGAAGGTATTAATCAATATCAGAGCCATGAAAGTATTCGGTCCAGTTTGAAAAGAGGTAACCCAACCCTTCAAGATGATGAGGCTTACCCAGGATGAGGGAGAATAGTCTCACTTAGATAGAGAAAACCACTACCTGCCTACACTGCAATCAGAAAGCCACAGAGAGGAAGACAAAAAGCGTGAAAGCTTTTTCAGCTTTCCAATCAGCGTAGCATTGAGCACTCCTTTATCTGCAGTTTTTGTGATAACAAGGAACTTAATGTGCTACATGGTGCCAATCTGCAAGCACTTTAAAAAGTTTGTTTCTTTAATAATAAACGATGTTGGATCAGTTGTCTAAAAGTGTAAATATAATGTATTTTTCCCTGAAAAATGTAATGATTGTGCCAATTGTGGAGGAGAGACCAAATAACTGTCAAATTACGGTAATCTTGCAATATATTCTATTTTCCATCATCTCAACACAACAAATGATATAAGGCAAGTCAAAAAATAAAAACAGCTTTTCCCTTCATAGCATTTTATCTAATTTGCTGGGGCATAAACATTTTCCCATGATGCACCAGATCGATCTTGTGCAAAGTGAGCATCTCAGAGACAGAGCTTTTTCAAAGCCAGGGCTTTAAGACTGTCGGTGCTGCTCAACAATCAGAACGGGCCATATTGACTATAGGCCACATATGAGAGTCCATGACCACTCTTCTCTATTGCACGCAAAAACTGTTCAAAACTCTCTTTAAAAGCAGAGAGCAAAAAATCATCTGCAGACAGCTTTTAACAGATGTCCATTAAGAATGCATGTCGGTTCAAAGACAGCTCTACGGTTGTCAAGGTAGCAGGACAGCCATTAAATCACCTGGTTCCATTACAAAATCAATTACTGCAGTGCACTTGCATGGTCTCCCCAGTCCCTCTAATGGGCAAATAACAATGGAGACACCACTGCAAGGTCAGTCCTGCGCCGATCCAGACAGACTGAAATCTTCATCAGGAGACTGCTAACAGCTCCTTTCTCAGAGAACAACTGTGACCGCTAGGTGGATTTTTAATTTTTTTAAAAGGACCAACTGACCATTATTCCTAACACATACAAGATTGTGCATTATGTTGGCCTTCTTGACCTTAGTCTGGGTTAACTAATGGCTGGAAATGATGAACGTATGGTCTGTTCAGGCAGTGGAATTGAAGGTCTATTATCTGATTGTCTAAGGTCACCTTAAATTCTTTCAACCCTTTGTGTCCACTAGAAAGTTTTTGAAATGAATCATTTCCATTTTTTATTCACTACAACTATCGACACCAAAGTAAAAACAGACAAGCACATTTATCCTCCGAGTAGATGCCATTTTCCATGACAACCAGGCTATCCATAACTTTTGCAACTGGTCTACAACAAGATAGGATTCTTGCAGCAAATTTCAAACATTTCTTCAACAGATCTACAAGTTTTGGTTTCAGCTGGACGTTACCTTGTGCTGAGGTGGGCAGCCAGTAGCCAGGCGCTGCAGGTGCTCGGAAGTGTGACTGCAGGACAGCAGGTCTGAGCAACAAGCAGAGCGCCCCAGCCTCTTCATCAGCGATGAGATGATGCTGCAGCCACAACCGCACATTGACTTGCTCATCGGAAACCAAAACAAAAAGTTGAAAGACTGACGACTCTAGACCTGGTGGAAGAGAGGTTCCCAGTAGTCAGCTTAAGTGACAGACTGGGAGAAGAGTTTGAGTCACAAGTGGTTCCGTCAAAAGAGCGATCTGTCCCAAGGAGGAAACTGCCATGGGAAGTAAAGTTTTGCCAGAGCCAAGGAAGTCACAGGTCTACAGCCTCTCACCTGATTTCTAGAAAGAGTTCATGGGACATCCGAACAGTCAAGAAGACTAACCTGTGAGAGTTCACCTAAAGACACAGTTGTTCATTTCAAGTCTTCTTCCCATCAGTCTTTAGTTGTTCAGTGTGGGGAAGATACCCAATGAGTTCTTGCAAGTGCTGTAAGCTTGTCCATGCCTGTAACGTAGAGCCTGAAGGTGCAGTAGTTCTCACAGGTGGGTGGTGATCCTCAGATGGCTTTGGAACAGGTGGTCAGAGTACTGCTCTCAAACAGGCCAAGCTTACCCTCCCTGCACTTCCCTCAGCTGCTTGTGATGAAGCTGCATCTCTTCCTTCTTTCTCTCCCACCCCCTCCCTCGTTCTGACACAGTCCGCTCTTTAGAGCATCTCGATGAACAGCAGCTCTGGAAGCCCCTCCCTCTCTCCGTCTCTCCTCCTTACGCTCATCTCGGCAGCGGACTGCCTCCAGTTACAAACCAGCGTCTGATGCGTCTGGATTTGTGTGGTGTGTTCAGAATAGCACAGTACCCGACTACATTAGGCAGAATTTTTCTACATTGCTAAACTGTGCAGTATACCATCAACCATACCCTTTGCAGAATATTGTGTTTAACAATGCAATGTCCTCGACTTTTCATTTTCCATCTGATGAATGAACTGGATATGCAATATCAGATTGCATAACTTCTTTCATGACTCATTTGAGTGGACAGAAAAAAAAAAGATACATTTATGTTGAAATAACTGAAAGGCATTTTCTGAGTAAAACATGCAAAATGTCATGTGACAATACAGGTAACCGTCTGAAATATTTAGTGATTTTAAATTCTATATTTTTTAAAACAAGTATACAGTACACATACTATGCAAGGTTTTCATCCTAAATATTGCTACAGTTTTGTTATAATGCAGTTACAGCTACCCTTTTCATTTGAGATTGGTTTCCAAACCAACAATTGTTAACTTGGTTCATAATCGGGGTAATCACCTGCTATAGGCAGGGCTAAAAAAGAGCAAGACTATCCCACATACAAATGCTGAATTTCATTAAGAAATTACTTCTATTACAAATAACATTACAGAAAAAGGTCACCTAAAGACATCAACGTCAACATTTTGCTGGAGGCATGATTGCTCAGTCAATTTAGAAAACCGCATATAGGGAAGAAATAATGCAGATAAAAGGTGCAGACAGGCTGTGGACAAACTAAATGAAAGCAATTCTACCTGAGCAAACGATCTTTAGCCAAAACGCATCATGAAAGTCCGTCTCATTCCTAACCTTATCCCTCAATGTGTTGAGCTCCCTCACCTAATCTCACGCATCCAACCTGATTAGCAAACAGACTGGGATCCCTTGGGCCTTGTGGGAGATATGCAAATTGCCTGACTCTACAGCAAATAATATGAAGGATGATAAAGAGATTCCATTGTAGGGATCACAGCATTGGCTGATGGAATGATGGGGGAAGATATTGCAAGGTGCAGTGGTGTCTGAGAGGTGGGCAAAACATGAGGCTCCAGGCAACCAGCCAGAAAACTATAAATAGAAAAGCATAATCAGGACGAATCACATTTCATCATAACGGGCACGCGCCTTACACGTATACGTGATGGGATCAAATGGTTAAGACCCTAAAGATTCAAATGGATTGTGGGAATGAACACAGCAGGTTTAGTTTGCAAAGTGACCCAACAGACTCATGAAGTCTGACTGCCACCTTAGACAAGTCTATACTGGCTCTGTCGGGAAACGTGTTGGATCGAGATTCGATTTTTCAGTCTACACCAGCTGCTTCCATGATAAGAGGTGGTCACCGCAAGAGACTCTGCACCTGACTTCCTGAATACTGAGCAGAAAGACAATCACCCAAGCGTGCAGAGGACATGCATGGAGGTGCACGGCTCCACCAGCCTGGAAATGAACTGCAGTTATCACTTCAAGGTGCAAACAACATCCAAAGTGCATTTCACATTCAGGTGTGAAACTGAAAGCTTGGCGCTAATGGTTTGGGGCAAATTAGTTGTACTTGTCACTTTATTGCACTGCACTTATGATTCGGCCTTGAGATGAATTCTCTTTCTTACTACCGGTTCCTAACACCTGTTCCACCCACTTACTCCACCAAAATGAGGTTCTGAAGTAAAACTCCTCACTGACAGAAATATGGGGCTTCACTATAAGAAGTCTTGACATTGTGATTCATTACACTCAGTGTATTCTCGGTAGAATCTTTAACCCTGTTGCCAGAATAAATGGACCAAATCAACAAAGCCCAGCAACACAGACAGAAACTCATTCATTCTCCCAACCGTGACACAATCAGAGATAAAACAAAAAGAGAAAGAAAGTCTCAACAGTGGGGCTTCATCTGGCTGGCATAATGATATCAAACAGGTGCAGCATCCTGCACATTTTTTATAGGACAATGCAATAATCTCAAGACAGTTGAAAAGCCTTAACCTCCCCAATGAAAACAGAGTTATAGTATTTTAAAGCAACATTTAAATGTGTTCTAAGGGTTCAATATAAGTTAAGCTGTAACAGCAGCATCACGAATATGCTGTCGATTGCCACAGAAAATAATTTAGACTTCTAATGCACTTAAAACTGAAGTCAATGAAGAAAGTCAGGGTTTAAAAGACGAAATGTGCAGCTTACACTTTTGTTAAAGCATTTACATTAATACTTCCATGGAGAAAATGTGTTTGAGCTGTTAAGAGATGTTTAAATTGTCTTTTAAGTGGTTTTCAAAAGATGGATGTCATACATTACCAATGCAATTCCTGTGACTGGAGTTCTCAGTGTAAACATTAATGGAAAATTACGACAAGTCCCATTCTAGTACCCTTGAAATTTACAAGTATAATGTGCAGGTTTATCACACATGTTTACAGGAGTTAAAAATTGGATATAACCTTGCAAAGTCAGTAATTATATTCTCAGTTCTATTCTCATGTTGATGCAATGTTTAAGATTACTACTCTGATTGGCCAATCTTAGTGATTACATTTCATTTACATATATATATAAATATATATATATATATATATATATATATATTTATATATATATATTTTTTTTTTTCATTATGTCATGCTTCGATGGCAGGGCAGGTATTCATTCATAGAGTAGCAGTGTACAGTAGGCTATGTGTGACAGTGACACAAACACAGTCTCAAATATGATCAAACTGCAACTTTAAAGTGCATGAAATTAAACCAAATTCACTAAAATCCCAACAAAATCATTTAGTTGGTTTAAACCCTGCCCCTGCAAGTTTACGTTAATCTACCTGAACTTTTGAGTGCAATGAACATCTTAAAATCCAATCAAGAACCTAGTAACCAAACTTAAATTCTTTTATGATAATCCATTACACAATCTCTGTCGCTACTTTTATTTCATCGTGACTTTAAAAGAAGTGACTCTTTGAGTTCCAGAATGACAGTTTACAGATGTGATGACCAATAAGCCTCGTTTGCCTGAAGTAGAAATGAGAAAAGAGGTAAAAGATCATGCTGTGTTCTATGTACATTATTTATGAATATTGCTTTTCACTGAGTCAGCTCCCTGCTTTCACATCGATCCGGTGCGATCCAAGGTCTGAGAGTGTGGATTTCACTGAGAGACAGACATAGAGGGACAGGAAGAGACATTCAGATTACTCCATAAACATGTAAAAGAAAGGGTGAAACGGGATGGAATGTAATAAAATAAAAAAGTAGTTGAAAAAGCAAATGGGACATTTTAAAATAAAAATGATTAGAGTAAGCTACTACTTGATTTTGACATTTCCTGGAAAAAAAAATTGATTGGTGCTTGCCTGTGCAAACTTATTTCACCACAATGTAAAAATGATTTTTTTCTCTCATTATGTTCCTTAAGGTTCACTATGTGGTTAAAAGTTTTGCACAAAAAAAAAACACAAATATCTGAAAAAGATACATTAAGGGGTCGCTCCTTTAAAATCGACAAAACAGAAGTGCCTTTCTTCCCTACTGTGACGTAAATCCATGTGAAAATCCAAGTGAAAAATGTAGGCAGTGGAAACTAAATGGAGGCAGATCTGAATGCCAGTTTGCAACCAGTTGTGGAGGATATTTAGTCCCACCCTCTGCCGAGATATATACGTCATGAAGAAAACAGATGCCGTTTCGAGGGTAAATAGACACTTATGATTGTCTACCATCATTGCATAGGGAAAAAAATATCAATACCCCCTCACTATTGCACACGAGTAACTGTTTTGAAAATAGGGGTTTGCGATATTGACAAATTATATCTCGACATGATGTTTTGCTGAGTGTGTTGTGTTGGTATTGTGTGGACAGCGGACTCCTAAAGTTTTTTACCAGTATCAACAAAATTCATCTTTGCAATGCGGAGGAAACACAGAAGCTGCATCTGAAGTGGCATTTACACAGACTATTTAATGCAGCTCAGAGGGACATGAATGCATTTTAACCTGCAGTTACAAATGCATAAATAATGTTTTGATGTTTAAATTATAAAAATGTTGAATATTAATATTAGAAATGATTTTAAAAATGAAAAGATACTTTAAATGTGAAATTAAAACCACTGGTGTCTTGGCAGCAAGACACCATTAATGAGTGAGTCATTGAGATCAACCGATTAATTCAAATGGCTGATTCATTTAGGAACGAAGCATTTGACTGAATGAATGATTCAATGACTCACTAACAAACGATTTGTTGATTCCCGTTGAAGTCCACTATATGGAGAAAAATCCTGGAATGTTTTCTTCAAAAACCTTAATTTCTTTTCGACTGAAGACAGACAGACAAACATCTTGGATGACATGGGGGTAAGTAAATTATCAGGAAATATTTTTATTCTGAAGTGAACTAATTCTTTAAGTGCCTAAACGGCAGTGGGCGGGCCTATGGTGCGATGATGTATAACTGTTTGTCAGTATATGAAAATGTATTTGCACATGTGCTTTGTTTATAAATTGAGAATGTTTTAAGCTAAGAAACTTGCAGAATGTTTTAAAGGTAAAAAAAAAAAACGCTTAAGTGACAAAAGATGAAGGAAATTTTGATGTCTAGGTGCTAGACAAAGTCTATTTGACTGTTTTATCTCTCAAGTCTCATTTCTTGGACCTGTAAATGCACCATATAAAAATAGTTATGCATAAATGTTAAATAAATAGGAATGTATGCACAACTGTAATATTGATCCTTGGCAAAAAAAAAAACACACGAATAAACTAGTAATATCAGTTTATCCAAATATTCTAAATTTTTGTACTACTAGTAGAAAAACCAACCAGACAATTTTTCCAGTTCTTTGATATAGCATTAGACCAAAAGGCTGTCAGGAGCAACAATACACACTGCAAAGAGTCATTTAGCTAGAATCGTACCAGGAAACACAGGAAGAAGGTAGCAACTGCTCCCAAAACATTAAACCATTGTTTTACCTACACACCAGTCATTGTTCTAGGTGAGTGTTATCAATTTCCTGTAATCAGGAATGCGGCAGTGCCTGATATCCCACACTCAGACTATTGCCGAACAAAAGCAATAGACCATGTGCAGAGGCAACTGGCCAGATAAAAGTTCTGTTGGGTGATTTTACATTCACAGACAATCACTTCAAATGACCTTTAGACAGCTATGGTGTGCTGAATATGAAAAGAAAAAGTCTTTAATAAAACACACACGCAAGATCAATTTAAGACCAACATCCCTTGATTTTCAAACAACCTGGAGGGGTTTTAATAAATCCTGATTTTCGACGTGGATTGAACACAGCAGAGGAAAAGGCTGTACGTGGATACATTGACATGGATTAGTACGCTGCAGGTGTAGTTTAAAATAGGAACGGGCCATGATGTCCTCTGTTAAATGACTAGTTGACCAAGATCTATTAGTCTTGCCCACATGCCTATTAGTGAGGATGACTAACGTATAAGCCTGTAAGTTAATGATAAAAGTCAGACACAGTGATACATCTGTCACGATAACTACTGTTGACTACTGTTACTGTCATTTTAAGACCATTTTATGTCACTGATATATATAAAACTATAAAAAAACAAGCTAATAATGATGATTCTATTAGTATGATTTATATTGTAAATCTGAAAGGACAGATAAGAAGGAGCAATGCTCTATGCACAATGACACTAACATGATCAAGCATATTTCAACAGCATATTTAAAACAGACAAACCTTACCGAATAAAATGTCAAACACACAAAAAGGTACACAACTATGCTTTAGGGGTGTGGATGCGTTTTAGACTACACATTTTTTCAAAGCAGCTTTACATAATAAACAAAATAAATAGTTTGTTGTAATATTGCACAATAATTAAACTCATTTAATTTCAGCCGTAAAGGAGCTCTACAAAAGGCAAGTGACATTATCCAGCTCAATTCAGTTAAAATTGTTCTCATCCAATAGTGTCAACTGGTGCAGTTAAATCAACATTACTGAATATTAATAATTTCTCTCATCCAGCTGTTTTTGAAAAGAAGAGTGATCTATTTGTGAACTTTCCCTGTGAAGTCAGTCTGACCTGGGTCAGGTGAACCCAAAAGCAGTCTAATTTTTGCTTGCTTAAAGAGATTTCACCCATAAATGAAAATGATGTTTATCAATTTCTCACCCTCGTGTTGTTCCGAACCCATAAAACTTTCCAATGAGGTTTGTTCTTGTACGGTTGAGCTTTTTTGTTTTGTTTTGCATATTTGAGTGATCCATGCATGTTCGCTAATCAATGTTAATTCATGTAAATGAAAGTCTGTTGATCATAAGTGATTGTCTCTCTTCAGAAGACTCGGATAAAACCGCTCTATTCATATACATTTCTTTTACAATCTTCTTATGAAAGTTTTGGATGAAAAGAGTTTTCAATGGAGGAACAGAAATCTATCATATTTGTGTTCCGAAGTTCCTAGTTTATTGAAGGATTGCTCTGCAAAAAAACATCATAGCTGCTAAGAAAGCCACAGACAAATTCCTTTAACAAGATGAGCTTCTGAGCTTCCATGATATGATTTCCCTTGATTAATTGCCTGTGCCAAAATCGCATGAATGGGTGGCTTCAGTCTAACAGTCAGCTGGTATTCTGGCTGGCATGAAAGCACACCTGCTAGTGCCAACATCAAAACGAGTGGTTTGTGGCGACTCAACAGCAAGAGAGCGCCAAGAGCAGAGGGGGGATCATAACCTGCCATTTATTAGACTGACCGTGCCAATATGTTCCAGCCAGAGTGAGTCATCCGAACACCTGCACGAACTGAGACACAATCACACGCCTACATGAAGATTCATGGACTCGTGCTCCTACAACACAGCAAAATCATGTGTGATTTCAAAAGTGGCGATCATTTATATGCAAAACACAACAACAAATCAGCCTCTCTCAATTGTGAAAACTATTCAGTGCTTAAAGTTTCAGTTAAGTTTAAAAGGTTCTCTCAAAGTTGAGACAGCTTTTCCAATTCATGATCAGGCCTGGGGGAAAATACCAATTGCGATACTAATTGCATCCCTTCCATTTAAAAAGTAGTAATACCTAAGAACACAATGTTCAATATTCTCCTCTCCTCATTAAGTTTGTTACAGATAGGCATTTCATTAACGTCTCCGCTGCTCTCTCATCTACGACGGCACGCTGCCAGTTAATGAGGATTAAACTTAAACGGGTTTACGGTCATTAGAAGCTTGATCGATTTCACAGCATCACAGACAGCAACAATGTTTCAGGATATTAGGTAAATAAGTTATGACTAAAACAATAAAAAAGCAAAAAGGGTTTAAAATAAGAAAATACAGTAGCCTACATTTCATTTTATTAGTGAGGCAGTGTATGTAACTGTGAATATAACAATGTAAAGATAGGGTTTCAGTGACTTTCTGCAGTACTATGCCTATAGGTGACAACAAGTGCCTGTCTTTATGACAGTTATTGAATCATTTATTCAATAAATGTGTTCAAAAACACTGATTCATCCAATACTGTAGACATGCAACTGTTGACCCTGCTTGGACATATTTCGGTATATGCTAAATATCAACACTGTTCCTTGTGTTGTACGGTTTAATTTTAAAAGTATAATTCACACTTTTAACATCTGTCATAGTGAAGAAAGAATGTAATTTAAACAAGACGGATGGTGAGAGCATTATGAGTAAATGTGCCTGAAACACAACCTTATGCAATAACGAAGAAAAAGACCGATTTGAGGGAAGTAATTCTTTTAAAGAAATGAATACATGTATTCAGCAAATTACTCAGTCACATAAAAATCTTTTGTATAAATGTCTTTATGGTCACTAAGGCATAAATATATTAACATCATGATTTTCTGAAAAGCCGCTTTGAAAATGTGTAATTCGAAAAGAGCTATACAAATCAAAATTTAATGACCCAAATTCTATTGTAAAATATCCAAAAACAATATTAAGCAACTGTTTGCAATATTGATAATATTATTAACGATAATGCAGCCTTATTGAGAACATAAATTAATGTAATATACACTAATTATGTATTTAGATTAAATAAAATATTAATATGTAATGGACTATATATGTATACAGTAGTGGCCATGCTAGGAAAATTGATGACATCACCCCTCATATAATTTAAGATTTTGTAAGCATATTGCATAGTTGTGTTTGGAGTGAATTGTTTATTTTGTGATAACACAATAAAACGTGCCAAATTGACATTCCTAACAAGCTGTCATACAAAGAAATTATGAATACATCCAAAAACTGTTTATTGAAGTCAACGTTTGCTTTTTCCTCTGAGCTTTTTGTTTTTCTTTGCATTTTTTTTGTCAGATAAATCCTTAAAGTTTAGTATTTTGTTTTTCCCTCATATTTAAAATATTTATTAAATTGTCCTTATATTTTGATGGTTTAATTGAACAAATATCCCCTCCAAAAGATCACTTTTGGCCACTACTGTATATAAACGGACATAAGAAAAGAGCAACCTCAACTATATAGAAATATTACATATGAAATATTTATAAAAGTAGAAAGTTTAAAAACACAATAAGAGTAGAAATGATCAGTCCAGTTTTAATGGAGTCTGTATGTTATGCAGAGGGAGATTTATTTGCATAAGAGTGGTGACAGGAATAATAAAGTATATGATGGATTTGAATCCAGTACTGCCACTCTGTCCATGGACCTGTATGTATCTGTATATACTGCCCTCTAGTGGGGCTCTGAACCAAGCACGCTGTAACCACGGTAACAATGCACATGCTCTCCAGATTGAAATCCTAGCTTCCTGTCACCACAACAACCAGGCAGGGTGGGCTAACCGCTGTTCACTGAATATATTTCCTGTTTTCAAGCAGCGCTTCCGAAACGTGAATGAGAATACCGACCGGTGTAAAACTGGGCATTTTTCAATGGACTGGAAGAAGCTAATGAGCTAGAAAGCATTGTTGGGTATTTTTAGATCTAAAAATAGCTGCCGTGTCAGAACATTCCAATAGTGCCTTAAAATAATAGTCCATGTTCACAACAAGTTTTGATTAATTGACAGTATTTGTGGAATAAAGATTACTACAAAATACATATTTTTATATAGCTGAAATTTCTGCATCGTTACTCCAGTCCTCATTCAGTAATCTTTCTAATATGCTGATTTGGTGCTTAATATTTGTATTCAAATCACCATCAAATGTTTTTATGGACATCTTTTTTTCCCCCACAGGACTCTTGAACAAAGTTTAAAACATTTTACAAGAAAATCACATTTCGAAATCCTTCCAATATGCTGATATAGTGCTCGAGAAACATTTCTTATTATCAATGTTGAAAACAGTTTTTACCGTTTAAGAGTTCTGAGAAAAATTGAGAAACGAGTTTCACCCTAGAGTCTTCACTGCTCTCTCTACCAGATAAAGTCATGAAGATGAACGCATGCATTTTGTTTTTACATAGTTAAAGTCCAATTACATGGATCTTACATCACATTTACTGTAAAGACCCTGAGAAATGAACTCATTTGAAAACCCCATGAAGACTTGTCTTCTGTAAGCAAGTTGAGAACAAAGACAAGCTGATGTCAGAACAACTGGGACAACACACAGAACAGAAACCTCTCATCCATGACAGGCTCATGATGCCACTGACACACAGACGGGTCAAAGCTGGACTGACAAGTGAGGTGGTGTGGTGTAGGGGTTAAAGATGATTAAAAAAAAGGACAGTTGGACTGAAGCACGATGGAGTCGTGCAGACTAAATGGCTGCCATCAGTGGCCTCTCCTGTGAACCACACAGAGAAAGCTTGAATTATTAAAGAGGAATGAATAGAAGAACAGACTAAATGAAAGGGAAACACTGCAGAGGTTTAGAGTTTGATAGTCAGACTTGCACGATGGAGACTCTGGTCCGTGTAAAGGGTTGTGTAACTGATTCAAGACAATCTGGACGGGATTTCAAGGTAGCTAAAACGTTTCCACAAGACAAAAAAGCATCTTCTAACACACCATTCATAAGATATTTATGTAAAAGCATAACTGATAAAGCAAGCCCCACTGGAACACCCACTGCTGACAGAATCTCTATGGCAGTGATCTTTAGATTTCCTAAAGCCTAGTTCACACTACATGATTTTAAGCCCGATTTAAGCCCGATTTGCAAATCGTTGAGTCGCCGACAAGTCAGGGTGTTATCGCGTGCAAATCGCGGGCGATTAGCGGAAGATTAACGCTCGCCAATCTGTTAGTGTGAAAGAGCCAACAACGCATCAAAGACGCTCACAGACACCTCGCAGACGCGTCGCCGAGCCCAGAAAAATATCTAGCATGCTAGATATCCAGAGCTGTCGCGCGACTCAATCTCAGTGATGTCATGAGCTAGAGCCAATCAGAGCAAGGCATGGGTTGAGGCAACCAAAATAATATGATGGATTCGGCTTTGTTATTGGATGGCATTAGCATTTATGATAAGAAATGCAATAATAAACATATTCACCAGATTTTTCAAAAAAGAGATCTAATGTGCCCTAGAGGCAGATCCCATTGGGCTGCCTCTATTGGAAATATTGAATGGAGAAAAGCGTGGTTATTACCACATAAATATTTTATCCCTAACAAGACCAAAGAAGTCCACTTTAAAATGTTACATAAGATATATCCTGTTAATGCAACGGTGTCCAAATATATTGATATTTCTAGTACCTGTTCTTTTTGCGGTGACGAAGATGAAACATTAATACACTTATTTTTTTCTTGCAAATTGGTTCAGAAATTTTGGTCTAGCATATTTTCTCATTTAAATAAAACCCCCATTCATGCACACTCTTTTAATTTGAAAGATATTATTTGTTATTATACTGATTCCCACACATCCAAAGAATACATTTTTAATTTTTTTATTTTATTTGGAAAAAATTTCATCCATAAACAGAAATTTATGGGATCACTTCCTATTTTCTCACATTTTTTGGCTGAAGTAGACTCACTTCTTAAATCTTTTAATTTAACTAGCAATAAAAAATGTGATAGATTCCTGAACATATATGAACAATTATTTTGTAATGGCTCTGATATTCAGGATTAAACAGCTTTATATCATATATTGTTTATTTTATTTGTATTATTATTTTTATGTTTTATAATTATTTTTATGGCACTTAATTTGGAATTATCCTGTATAATTTGTCTTTTGTTTTGCCTCTTTAATGTTATCCTGAATATATTTGTATATTTACACGTTTCTTTAAAAATTGTATATTTTACATGTTTCAATAAAAAAAAAAAAAAAAAAAAAAAAAAAAAAAGGCATGGGTTGAGGTCACCGGGTAAATAGCATGGTAAATACCGGTAAATACGCGATTTTCAAACAAACACGACCAAGACGAGTTTACAGAAAGATGAGCAACATGTCGTCAAGAAAGCAATGGACTCAACAGCAAATTTTAGGAGCAAAGTTTAATCGAACTGTGGAAGGAGCATGAATGCCTTTATGATGTTGGACATGAGATGTGAGAAAGAGAAAAGGTGGATGGAAATTACAAACGCCCTCAAACACCCAGGTAAAGCAAAATGTTATAGGTTGAAATGTACATAAAATCTTACTGTAATTCTGTTTATTGTCATTTCCGGTTCGTTTTATCGCGTGATTTTTCGTGACAAAACGTGGTTTGTAGACGAGATAGAATCGTTGGGTGACAGAGTTGTTGTCAAATCCTGTAGTGCGTCAGCTCCAGTTGCGGATCAATCACGATGTGTCGTTTGGTGTGAACGGCTCAACAACTTGAACACTCCTGATTTCACAGAGAGCAAGTCATGTAGTGTGAACTGCACAGTTCAGCCCTACGTTTTAAAATCATGTAGTGTGAACTAGGCTTAAATAAACCTGTCTTATATAGAATTGAATGAAACTTTCACAATGAAACTTTGCATTTGGTGCTTATTGAATATTTATTTTAGTTCCTGATTGATCAGTGTATATATATTATACACATTGTACCTGAAGAACAATTTTTAAATTCAAGGAGATTTTAAGAATTTGTACCATTTAGTTAATTTAGTTAGTTTAACACCACAGACACAGTGTAATAATCACCACGGGAAAATCTGGGAGTAAAACTGGGAGTTGTAAAAAATATGATAAACTTTTCATTTGGCAAAACACCAGTGTATCTATGCATCATCTTTTTACTCTTAATTCATTTTTATAACTATCATATATCTCTTTTACATTTTTTTCCTTTTTATTTAGTGATTAATTTAATTCCTTTCTGTAAAGCACTTTGAATTGCCATAGTGTATGAAATGTGCTACATAAATAAACTTCCCTTGCCTAATTATAGTTGTCAGAGAACTAAGATTCTTTTCAAAACAATATATATTTGTCATCAGCATGCCAGGCATGCAACAATTTACAAAAATATGTAAGGTCCCTTTATTAATATAACAGACTGTATATGTATCAGCAAATCTATGCACACATCTAAATGTATAGATAACAATTGCATATAGAATACAAATGCACAGATATGCAGCATATTAAATAGCATAATTCGTTTTTGGTATATGTGGTGTAAGACGACATGAAACTGTATTCACAATACTTTTTTAATGAGACATTTCTTAGTGAAACAATATTTAGATGATATAATATTATAATAAGGTATAGGGGGATTAATTTGTGGATTTGATTTGGTATGGGAATGTTTGTTTATGATGTTTACTGGGAGACTGGAACTTTGTATTCATACAGGTTTGGAACTACTTGAGTGTGATGTCAGAATTTTAATGTTTGGGTGAACTATCCCTTTAATATTTAAAATAATGAGCACAGATAAACCATAAACCGTAAGACCAGCAGCATTTATTTAGGAAGCACAGGGTCATTTTGGATTTCATGTTGCCTTTTCTCATTGGATCAGTCCATACTATATGCTGGAATCCCTCTCTGAGACTCACACTCTTTGAAACCATTTTTCCTGTCTGCAGATTAAAAAATATAACTTATCAAATCATATTGCACAGCTCACACTGCGTTCAGAGCTTATGTATAATTCATCACTGATATATAACATTTCATATTAGGGGGCCGTCAGCCTCTTTCTGCCCCTGTTGTTTCTCCTAAAATTTATCGCAGACTCCCTCAGCTCAACACATCTTTTTAAAGCAAGGTATTATAAACAGCCCAGTGGCCTCTAGCAGTGCAGCGCTTTAAAAATTCATCAATGAAAGAACTGCCCCCTCCACACCATATCAGTTTACCTTTAATTCACAAAAGCGTGACGAGACATACATTATTAACCAGCTGCAAGACCGGCCAAGCACACAACACCCCCCAAGCGAATGCAGACACAGAAAAACAAACATGGACCCCAGAACATGAAGCTGCCCATCTCACAAAAAAAAACCTTTTTAGTGTGTCAGGGCTGCTCAAAGTGAGTCTTAACCGACATAAGAGCGGAAGTGTGAAAGTTCACTTCCTTGCTTCAACACCAAGGACAATGGGTGGCTGGGTGGGTCTCCACCTTTATGTTCTTTCTCCTGTCTTTCATCCCGTCAATGGTGTGGCCATCACATCCGGGAGAAGACAACAAATGGTGGTAAGTGCTCTGAATGGACTGCTCGTCTCAAAAGAATATGTAGCAACCGTTATGGTGCTGTATATAAAGGTTTAAATTGCACGGGTATCTGATAATGATTTAGAACCAACAATGAAGAGAAACATAAAAAAATTAAATCAACTGATTAAAATCACATGCTAAACTCAGATGTTTCAATCCCAGAGGTATAATGAATCTGGACAAATTAAGATTTGAGTCACTGGGATGAACCGAAATCTCCACCACTACTTACTGATCGAGTCCTAATTGCCTCTAGCCTGGCTGCCAGCCCGAAACCCGCCTACAACATTGTTTGGTCGGGAAGTTCGGTCTGGACTCGATCCGTTGAGGAGCTATTATGCCAGATCAAAAATTGTTCGGACCAATCAAATTGTCAGGGCGGGCTTTCTACGATGATGGACAGATGATCAACCATAGACATCATGTCTATGTGAGCAACGGTAACGTAACCATCCACGTCATCAGAGCGCTTGGGTTGAATTCATGGCTGCCGCTGGAGAATTGAGTTGTGTATATTCCACTATCACGCGTGTTATAGAAGATATAGACAGCGCATTCATTTTAGAAGAGGAACAGAGAACCGCGATCAAGGCATTTGCCCATGGAAAAGATGTTTTTGCCGTCCTTCCTACGGGATTCGGAAAAGTTTAATCTATCAACTTTAATCTTTCTCTCAACATACGTCACTTACTCCGTTGCTCTGATTGGTTGTAAGTCTATCCAATTGAGTGCAGAGGCCTTTTATTTCCTGGTTCGGTTGACACACGCCCCATAATCAAAGCCCAATGGAGCAGTCTCAGACTCACATTCTTTCTAGAATATGAGTATGACGAAGTCAGGCTAAATCGCCTCCAAACTGCCCACAAACTCAAAACCAAAGCGGAACGGTTGCACGTTACAGACTGAATGAATCTCTGGCACACCACAAACAAAAATATGAATATTCAATATTAATACAAATACTCAAAATATGAATATACCTTTAAAAAATTAGGTCAGGTTTTTTTTATATATAAAGAAATAAACACCTTTATTCAGCAAGGATAAAGACATGTATAATGTTACAAAAAAGTGTTACTTTTTAACTTTCCATTCATTAACCCTCAGATGGTCTTTGGGGTCCACTGGACCCCAAATGACTTTTGCTTGAATTAAAAAAAATGTTCTCTTTTTCCAAATGGTATGAAACTTCCTACGGCTCTCAACACTTTCTAGATCTACAAAAAAAAAATTAAAATGGAATGTTATCTGTTTTTATGTAGGCGTGACAAAAATAGTCACACTCGTGGTCTTTGGGGTCCATTGGACCCCAAAAGATTAAATTTAATTTTGTAACAGAACAATAGTTTTTTTTTTTTACAAATATAATTTTACTCTGTTTATTAATGTTTTTACTCAACATTTGTGCAGTTTTTGGAGGATTTATGATATATTTTAAATATCTATAAATAAATACATAAATACTTATTTATTATTGGACTCAAAATAGACAAAATTCATCATCAAAATCAGAAATAACGCAGAACACAGACAGAAATGACAGAAATAAAGTGGCACACTTCCAACAATGCAAAAAACATCCACAATCCAAAATTATCATTCTCACACACACGTATACACACACAAACACACACATATAGAGGAATACAATATACAGGAATACATACAGACTATAACAACTGTTCTCTTATCATTTGTAAAATAAAATAATCTAAAATGCAGAACCACCGCAAAAATAAATTGGTAACACTAAGACACATTGAAAATGTGCACACACACACACAGGTATACATTTGTAGGGCTATAAAAAAATAAAAGAGATGAGACCAACTATTGTTCTATTGTTTCAAACTATTTTCTTTTTATTATTTTTATTATTATTTTTTTTTTACAAATATTTTATTTTTACTGCTTTATTTGCTAATTTGTTATTGCTGTTCAGTTTAAATAAATGATCAAATCTTAAGACTCCAACATTTCTCTTTGTAACATGTTGTTCAGGTTTGATTCTAATCATAATGTAACATTATTGAAAAACTGTTGTTTTTTCAGTACAAAAAAAAATGCTAAACTTTGACAAAAAGTATTTTATTTTTGTTATAATTGTGATTTTATAAAATTTAGATATGAATCCAACTGAATTTAACTTTAGAAATTATATCTGTCAGTAATTCAATAGTATATAGGCCTATAGTGGAGCCCTATAGCCATCTAGTGGTTAAAGTGATTTATTACAAATTTTAATCTGTATTTTCCAAAAAATGGGCAAAAAATCTTACATTAAACCTTGTAAAAGTATCCATGGTATCCCTGGAATGAAAGTTAGAAATCTGGGTCTTTTATAAAGTTTATTTAACATAAAATGCAGTTTTTTTGTAAAAATCCTATTTAAAAAATATTTATTTATTTATTTATAGAAATTTAAAAAAAATCATAAATCCTCCAAAAACTGCACAAATGTTTAGTAAAAACATTAATAAACAGAGTAAAATTATATTTGTTGAAAAAAAAAATATAGTTTTGTTATAAAATTAAATCTTATTGTCTGGGGTCCAATAGACCCCGAAGACCACGAGTGTGACTTTTTTTTGAAGACCATCAGAGGGTTAAACAATAATGTTTTTGCAGAAACCATGATGCATATTTTTTACACTAAGTATCACAACAGTTTTCGACATTGATAATATGTAATGTTTCTTGAGCGGCAAACCAGCAAATTAGAAGGATTTCTGAAGGATCACTGGACATTGAAGACGGAAGTAAATGCTAATGAATTAATTGCATCTTAAAATATATAAAAATTTAAAACGGTTCTTTTAAATTGAAATAATATTTCACAATATTTGTTTATACTGTATTTTTGATCAAATAAATTCAGCCTTGGTGAGCAGAAGACCTAGCCTGACTTCGTCATACTCATATTCTAGTCAGAACTAGAGTCTAGTGAGTCTGATACTGGTCCATAGGGCTTTGATTATGAGGCGTGTCTTAACCGAACCAGGAAAAACAACAACTCTGCACTCAATTGGATAGACCGACAACCAATCAGAGCAACGCAGTAAGTGACGTGTGTTGAGCAACGCATTATCATCAACAGAACTCAACTGCATGCACTCTGGAAAAAGTATGAAAAAAATAATGAGTGTTAACAATCTTTGCCTGTGTTGCAAAAAGAACTTAAGGATTCGCGGAGTAAGCCTTCTTGCATGCACACACGAAAAGCATTTTTGAAAGAAATACGTTTAATGACGTGATGATTACGTTATTGGATGGATTATCTGTCCATCATCGTATAAAGCCCGCCCTGGCAATTTGATTGGTCCGACCATTTTTTGGCTGATCATAATTACTCCTCAATGGATCGAGTCCAGACCGAACTTCCCGACCAAAAAATGTTGTGGGCGGGGTTCGGGCTGGCATCCAGGCTACAGAAGACCCTTTCAAAAACAGAAAATCTCACCAACCCCAAACTTTTGAACGATAGTGAAGTTCTGAATCCAGGTTCTTCAGTAACGGAAAGTAAAATTTGTACATCATAAAGCTACTTACGATTCACACTATGGCAGCTGAGAGTCCTTGAAGTGTGGTTCTCCACCTCTGACCTCTGTGAATAAGAGAAAGAAGGCATTAAAGACCATCTCATTTCCTCTTGTTCTTATAAAGGAAAGACAAAAACTGCTTAAATCTGCTTTAATTTTATCCAAATAATTAAGTAAAAACATGATACACCTCATTACTAGTACACAATCTCTAAGAACAAAGACTAGAAAGTGTTAACAGTCATTCTCAAATAAAACCTTTAGGTCCTTCTAACTATAAGCTATGGGTCACTATTGAATATACTAACATTATTGCTACTATTTATTTAAAAAAAAAAAAAAAAAAAAAAAAAACATTTCTACATGCATGATATTGAACATATTGTGAAGGATTAATTTTTTTGACCTAGCACTTACCAATTTACAAAGTAGCAATATACTTTGTAAATTGGTGACATATGCTGAATTTCTCCAAACATTTAGCCTGCTTAAACCCCACCTCTTACAATCAACTGCAAGCTCGCATTCATATCAGCTTCCATCCAATCAACAAATATCCCAAAATTTTATTTGATAGTTCACTTCACTTGGATGTACATCACAATAGGTAGAAAATATCTTTTGCTACTTCCAGTACACCCAGACTTTAACATTATGCAGGGGAAAGTTTTATTTATCAATAATATATAAACCGGGCCTAATACGAAAGAGTTGAATAATCAACACATTGAAGAAACACACTCATAATAGTGATAATTTCTGATAGCATTTTCAATTAATCGCTTAATACATCCATGTATGAAACAAGAGACGAATGATCGAGAAATCTGTGGAACCTGGTGGCACTATGCTCAAATTGTTAGTCTGGTGCACTGTGGTTGTCACCTTAAGTGGCTGATCATTTAAATAACGTTAAAAACAAAGTCACTGAACACTAACACATCACATTGCCATCAGTCACCAAAGCTCATGTTGGTGAAATTACATTTTCGGTGAAGGAATTCTGGTCATTTTGTCACTACACAATTTAAGAGTTTAGATCTAGACTAAGACCTCTAGAATGAAGACAGCCAAAAACAAATAAATTATTAGTTTGACATGCTGCAAACACAGGATTTTTCAGCTAGATAAACTATTTTTATTAAAGGGATAGTTTACACAAATTTAAATAATCTTTTACTCACCCTCAAGTGGTTCCAAACCTGTATGAATTTATTTCTTCTGCTGAACACAGAAGATATTTGAAAAAGTTTGTATCCAAAAAGTAGATGGTAGCCATTGACTTCCATAGAATGGAAAAAAAAAATACAATGGCAGTCAATGGCTACCGTCAGCTGTTTGGTTACCCACATCTTTTGTGTTTAACAGAACAAAGAAACTCGTACAGGTTTAGAACTACTTGAGAGAGTAAATGACAGAATTGTAATTTTTTGGTGAACTATCCCTTTAAACTTTAAAATCTAGTGAAAGTGGAAGCCAGGTTTCAATTTAAATGCCCGAGTGTGTATTCTATCAAATAGTTTGGCATGGTGTACTCATTTTTATGACCAAGAGACATTTCCTTTCTAGTCAAACATGAGGCATTTTGACAGCGTTGATATAGACTTCTGCAGTGATTACGTATTTTTGTAGTCCAACCTAGAAGCAAGCATCACCATGGTTGCCACAAAAAAAAAAGCAAAAAAAAAAGATTTTTTCTATTGGCTTCTGGTTTATTGCAGAACATAAGTTTATGATTCATACACATTTTGTACAAGGGGGTATTAGAGACTTATGTCGTAGAATAAAACAAAAATATCTTGAGTTTGTTGTTAACCACAGACCTTATTTCAGACATTTACCCAAAAACCCACAAAAAACAAAAACACTGGCTTTGGAACGATGGAACCGAAAGTGCTAAAATGCTTGTTTCCAGGTTTTGGCCTACAAAAATATACAGCACTCTATGGGAGATCTCTGAATGAGCATGCATACATCCAGACTACACAGAAAAAATAAGAATGACCTGAAATGCACTCCATGATGCTGTTCAACAACACACAGTAGGCGTGATCAGAGAATACAGGGGCCACTGAGAGGAAACCAGCTCATACACACCATTCATTGTAACTTACACCAAAAGAACTGTTTTCATACCCGAATTTCAACTTCTTTCACTCTGATCCCAGAGGTAACATGAGGACAGGCAACTTCCTGCTGGCTTAATACATGAGAAAAAGTGGATGACATGTGACCATCAACAGGCACCTAGAAGAGGTGTCTCATATTGAAACTACAGCAATTGTCTATGATTTTTCTCAAGAACTTCTTACAAAATCGACAACAGGGGTGTTGAGACCGCATTGGGCAAGAGCGATGAATATTAGATGAAACAAACAAAAGAGGTGTCTTTGGATAACAGCCTGCTTTTAGAATGAGTTCAGAACAGCTGCTATGGGCTGCCATCTCGTTATGCACCACATTCTCTATCGGGTTCTCTAACTGGACAAATTTGAAATTTTCTTTAGTGAAATATTTATTTATTTTGTTACAAAAATTATTTTGTTACTTTAATTCAGTCAAACTGATAGTGTTCGTAAAACTAAACTGTAAGAGACACACAAACTAGGATGGGTGAAAAAATAGAGCCGTAAATAGTACTCCATTTAAAAAGTAATTAAAATATTTTTAAAAATCAATTGGCCTAAATTAACTAAAATAAGTAAAATAACTAAAGTAAACAAATAAATGTCATGTGGACTTTAGATTAATCTGTGAATCAGTTTAAACTTCCAAATACATTCAGTAAAAGGATTCAGACTTGCATTTAAGAGAAGCCGCTGTTCAGACTAGGGCTGGGCGATATGGCCTAAAAAAAAAATCCCCGATTTTTTGACAAAAAATCCGATTTACGATTTAAATCGATGTTTTTCTCTCCCTACTTAAAATCAATCCTCAGATGACAAAGAAATTGTTCAAAACAAGTTTTTACTTTATTTTGTTTTGATATTCCCTTCTGGGATATTATCTGGATTAAAGTGCAATCAGAAACAACAACCCAAAAAGACCAGAGGGTCCTGTCAATGTAAATAGCCTAGTGTAAATGTAACAAAATGGGTGGATTGGGGGGATGTGTAAAGAAAAAAAAAACTTGCATCACAAGAAGTTTATTGTGATTGTCAAATTATTTGGTAACTAAACATCATTTTATCAAGTTTATTAACTATGTAAACACAATGTTTACATGCATAAAGACTGGTATGCTACTGTTTTTATTATTGCTTAACACAAATTTCACAATTTCAATTCAATTCATGTGATTTTGATTCTGATATTGATTCAATATCAATTCCTTTGGATAAATATTAGGTACAGTAGATATGTTAATGTGTTATGTTAATTGTTCTCCAAAAATAAATCGCCTAATGCTGTAAACATAGAGAGCCCTGTCAGCTGGTATTATTAAAGGTTAAAACTAACTCAAATTAAACATAATGCGTTTTTTATAATAACAAACGTTATAATATTTTAATGATATAGGTAAAATATAATAAATGTGTAATATAGTTATCATATTTAGCCAAATACTCCTCTCTATAGCAATTATTTTAAGTCCAACTAACATGCGTGCTATGGGTCATTAAACGGCATCCTGAGGTAAATGTAACGTTACGTGACACATGTTGTTCTCCAGCTGTTTTATGGACATCTTTCCGCGGTTGAAAAACACTGATGGATTGATTTTATTAGCTACATTTGGGTAAGTTAGTAGTGAAGAGTAACAGATGATCGGTTCATGTGCCGCTTGAACTGAGATCTGTCAGCGATCTTTCACGTCACATTTACAAGCGCCAAAACGGTGTTTATTGTTTGAATTTCGTAATAAAATTAACAGAATCTGAGAGCCGAGAATCTGTTTCATATCAACAGTAACCTGCTGCAGGGCCGGCGCTATGGGCGGGCCTTAGGGGGCCGGGCCCGCCTACAGAGCTCCTGTGCCCCCCCTCCATCCAATTTGCATTTAATAAATTATTTTTAAAATAATAATAATTTACGTACAGTATTTATATATTTATTGATGTGTATTTAAGTGTAATGTTTGACTCATAATCTTATTAAAAAAAACACCCGGAAGTTTGACTGATTGTTTACAAAAAAGGGGTTTCCCCGCTGAGCCACTCTGACCGCAGCATCTCCGTAAAGTTATAGCGACGCGACGTTTTGCCTATTCAGAAACGAATGGAAAGAGAAACTCATGAGGAGAATCCACTCCCAAAAACGTCGACATCAGCTGTATTAAGAACGTGAGTAGGCCAGTTGTTTTTATTACTCACCAAGTTGCACCAGCCGTGGTGTAAATTATGCATTTGACACTGATATGCTGTGTTAGTGTGTCGTAGTTGATTATGCATGGTTGATTTAATACAGTACTTAACTTGAGATTTGTGACTATTAGGCTGTTATTATAAGAAGTTGGCTTAGCATGCTGTGTTCACGGAACAATGCAGACCAAGGCTATAACTGTAACATGATATTTTCAGTAGCCGAAATAAGATTGGGCAATACCTAGTTAGGATATTGAAATCGCTGTGAAAATGTTGTAGCTGGTCTTGCCAACCATCCCGGTTGTCGGTTGTATGTTCAAACAGCGCGCACGGCAGAGAGGTAGAGAGCGCGAGACCTTGCTTGCGTGTGCTAGTGTGTCTCATGAAGCGCATGTAAGCACCTATTTTTTACAGTCAAGCACCCCCCCCCCCCCCCAATAATTTATTGGATGTCATAATTAGGCCCCCCCAAGAATATTAAATGCCCGTCCATTGATTTGTTTCTGCCGCCGGCTCTGACCTGCTGTCTTGTATGTCGGTGTCAGTTTCCTCTTTGCTTCGCGATGTTTCTCTGCGTGAGGAAATGGATGTGTGTGTGAGAGCGTGTAAAAAGTGACAATTGCGTGTCTCTCAGTGAACTCGTGAGAGTTGGCGGCCCTGCAGATTCAGTTTGTAAATGTTTTCGGCGGGTGAGCTTCTGCTGCCGCGGTTTGTTAAAGAGAAAACCGATTTTCATTCAAAAAAATCGGCGTAAACTCGCGTAAGCTACACATTCGAGTTAATCGATAAAATCGATTTATCGCCCAGCCCTAGTTCAGACATGTAGAAAGTTTGCCCAAATGTGACAGTTGTGCTCATACACATGAAAAGAATGTTTCTAAACCAAGATCATGGCTAAATAAAAGTGTACATGAAAATAAAAAAATCGCCCCCATTCTCTTTATTTCGCATCACTGAGTTTCACGGCAAATGATTAATCCGTGGACACAATTCCAAAGAATATTCACTCAAATCCATATAAGGGCTTTCTAACAAACACACCGGTTCAGGTGCAAACGCAAGACATGGAAAGATGCACTTCTCATCCAAGACTATGGCTACGTTCACACTGTCAGATTTTGGGATTGTCAATCACATTTACTAACAGGTGGGAGTCTCAATGTCCCGTTCAAACAACAACTTCAACATTGTCTGTATGAATGTGACAGGAGTCAAGCCCGTATTTTCTCTTACCAGTGTTCAAAGTAATATCAAAGATGGTGTCGTCCATAAAACGTAAGTCTTAGGATCACAACAAGAGTCCATTTGAGCCACGAGTTCATCTGTCAAATCTTCATTACCCGACAGCAGCTTTTATATCTGGCAGGAGAGCGTAGCATTTGAGTCGCACATAGAACACAAAACTGACGGGAGAAGCTCTGGTGGAGAACAGTGACTGGATTTAAAACCTTCAGATGACACATAGCTCATATCTCTGTCGTTGCAAGTTACTGAAATGTGGGTGTGAGTTCAGTTATAGATGGCAGTTGTAACTCCCGTAAATAAACTGTGTGTGAAAATAACTATATTAAGGAATCATGTAGCCTATTTGCATTGCCTATTGAGTAAAGCCACTTCATTTAAATAAAGGCATGCTGCTGTTAACATTAGCCTTCAAGACCCTGACAATTGACTCTTGCTGTGAAAAGTTACATTTCAATTAGGCTGAAACTGTCACTTTCAACTCTAATCAAAGAGGGAAACAGAACCCTCCAGTGGTGACACTGACTGCACCCGTCTAATCTTGGGCCAGTGATGTTATGTTGTGTTCCCATACACACTCTCAAACAAAGGGCAAAAGAGGGTCATGTTCTTGGAAAGCAGCTATGCAACACTCTTTCCAACTACTTGCAGAGATCAGTTTAGCACACAGCAATACTGTACAATGAGAACAAATACCATCAACATAATTGAGATAACCTCTACTGAGGAACTTCGTGGTAGCAGAGTTTTTGGAGATATGGGCCAACAGGGTCTCCTGACAACCCCAGATGGAAGTCATCTAGGTGCTACAAAAGGCTAGTTTACCAAATTTCTTACCTTGAATGTAAACAAAAGCTCTTGCACTAATTTCCAGTTGAACACCACTCACGTCTCATAGTTGAACAGATACGCACAAGAAAAAACAAGGTTTGTGTTCTGTATTCCCAGTGTCATTTGAAATAGGCCCTACTTCTAAATTAAAATGAATATGATAGAGAAGGTGAATTATAGTGCAGTTAAAAAGTAGGTACGTTGATTTGTCTATCCATTTTAAAAAAATGACAAAATCAGAAATTATTAAAGTCACATTCTAAACAAAGATTGCACTGCCAGAATACAACATTAAAGGTTCTCTAAGCGATCCTGGGTGACATCACTTCTTGTTGACGTTCGAACTATTGTCAAACAAAACGGAGGCTAGCTAGACCCTCCCTCCACCTCATCCGCGCACTAACCCCTCAAACCCCACCCCCAAACCTTTCTTGTTGGTTATTGGCTGGAACAGTTTGTTATGTTTCGTAGAGCGGGTCGCTAGAGTTTGTTTTTGTAGCCGTGTGTGGAGCCTGGGGTGTCTGCAGAGACCGCGTCTTTTTACAGTGTGTTCAGGGGACAGGCAGCCAGCGGATAGTGAGGAGATGTTTGCTGTATGTGACAAAAAATGTTTTGGCCTTAAAAACGTGTGACATCGCTTAGAGCACCTTTAAGCATTAACAAATAAAAACCAACCCTAAAAGGACCAACATGCAGGACAATACAAATGACAATCCAATATTGGACAAAAGCGAAGCGGTTACGTCAATGTTATTTCCCACAGATACTGAAAGTGTTTTTGAACATGTTAACATCAAGTCGGACAGCATTACTAACTGATATGCACCTGATCAGTTCTGCAAGCCACATAGGGTAACCTACAATAAACTAGCCTTGTTTAGACAAACAAGCTCATGAATACAAGTGTGCTATACAGAAATTATTTTGTACCCTAACTTAACTTTTGAGCTCAGTAGAAGTTCCATCATTACTAGTAGGAGTAAATATGCTGAGTAACTACAGACAAGGAAAACAAAAGGAGATAAAATATGAAAGTAAAAAAATAAATGGAATAACGTTAAAAGAAAAATAACTCTAGATTTTAGTCAGGTATGACAAAAAAAGCCAACACTGAGTATGTCCTATTACAGGTAATCTGCACTATTCACTTAATTTTGTAGCATAATTACTATAATAAAGTTGCCTTTAATAATAATAATAAATTAATAAAAGTCAATTATCAGTTGACATGAAAATCGCATTGGCGAAAAACGTAATGCATTCCTAATTGTAAAAGAAAAATCAAATGCTACCAGTGAAATCCATGAAGGGCAGAACATGACCTGCACTCTTTTGAAAGTATGTTCTTTTTTCCAACTGTGAATGATTGGGTGTCCTAAAAGTAACTTGAGAATGCACCTCCCTGAAATGTACAGTTCTATGAGGAATATTCCCAGCCAAAGCAGTCTAGATGTGCAAGAGCAGCAATAAGTGCTACACAATCACAACCTTGCCACCGCGGCAGGGGTTCTCAATGAGAAACCAACACTTGGTGTCTGGGTCAAGTACATCTGACACCGCGCTTTTCCCCAGAGAAGAATTCACACCTCTAACAAAAACCTAAAAAATCCTGATGTGAAGGCAGGATCTGGGTTTGTGTGCCAGTTTGAAGGAATTTCATCATATGGAATCAAATTCAAGACTCAAGTTCAAGTCCAAGGGTTGGTTGTGAAGGTTAAAGAAATATGCAAGAGGTCTTAACCAATAGGTCCACAAAAGGTCAATTTCATGGAAACCTTTGTTATGTCTTTCCTTATAACACAGCAAATTCAACTCCCTCACTATCAATTTCACACTCTGTACACTCAACTCAGTTTAGTTCACATTCTTCTTTTACTCAAACAAACCCTGAGGAGGTAGTGCGAGTGCAGCAGAGGGATGGGAAAAGGGTTGTCAAAGAGTTCCTGTAAGGGTATGATAGGGTTTTCTTCATCGGACGTGTTATCACAGTCCTCTGTAAGGGAGCATATCTCTGTGCTCCTATATCACGTGAATACACAGGCCATACATGGATGCACAAAGTATTACACAGGGTATCAAGACTTGGCTTGAATAGCTGAGAATTTGATCCACTAAGATCCGATAAACCATGTGGAGTGTTAGGGAAGCTACTTGTGAGTTAGGGAAGCTAAGTAGGGAGTAGCTTGGCAAGCTACAGTTTCAAAATAGTTTGTCTTTACTGAAGCTAATTGAGAGGGCAAAATAAGATTACAGACATCAGTGTTAACTTAGTGTTAACTAGCTCTTATAATGTAATGTGAATAGTTTAACATGTAAAAAGATCTTTTTTTTTAAATGCTAAAATCTATCCATCCAGATATATCTTTCACTGTTTTTACGTACATATTTGTATATCATGTACATTAAATCATTGTGCCACTTGCAGTATCATATTCGAGATTATGCAGTCTCAGGTGAAACTGTGTCTCACCAAAACATACTAAACCTGCTCCAGTATACAGACAACAAAAGAAATCACTCACTGCTCTTGATAGAATTACTAGTAGCTTTAATAGGAATCCAAGCAAGATTCATTCCCTCTGGTTATCTTTGGGGTCTTTTTAACCCGCAAATGACTTTTGGTCAAATTAAAAAAAATGTTCTCTTTGTTCAAATGGTATGAAACTTTCTACAGCTCTCAACTCTTTCTAGATCTACAAAAAAAAAATTAAATTGGAACGATATCTGTTATTATGTTGGCGTGAAAAAAATAGTCACACTTGTTGTCTTCGGGGTCCCTGGAGACCCCGCATAGTAAACATATAATATTCATCATCAAAATCAGAAACAACGCAGATCACATGGACAGAAATTAAATGGCACACTTCTAACGATGTAAAAAAATCCACTATGCAAAGTTATCATGCTCGCCACACACACACACACACACATATACACAACCACACATACACATACACACAGGAATACATATGTGTAAGGCTATAAAAAAAAAGTCTTATAATTTGTCAAATAAAATGCAGAACCACCACAAATATAAATTGGTGACACTGACACAACAAAAATACACACACACACACACATACAAACACACACACACACACTCTCACACAGGAATACATTTGTACGGCTATAAAAAAGTCTTATGATTTGTCAAATAAAGTTCAGAACCACCACAAATATAAATTGGTGACACTGACACAACTAAAATGCACACACAAACACACACACACACAATCTTTAAATCTAATCTGATTTAATCTAAAATCTAAAGACTCCAACATATCTCTTTGTAACATCTTGTTCAGGTTTGATTCTAATCATAAAGTAACATTATTGATAAACGTTTTTCAATACAAAATATGCTAAACTTTGACAAAAAGTATATAATTCTTTTTTATAATTTTGATTTTAAAATATTTATATATGAATCCAACTCAATCCAACTGAATCCAACTTGTGAGAAGATGTATTTTGGTTAATCAAACAGCAAATAGCATATAATGGAGCATATAATGGAGCTCTATGGCCATCTAGTGGTTAAAGTGATTTTTTTTTATTTTAAAACTGCATTTTCCAAAAAAAGGGCAAAAATCTTACATTAAATCATGTACAATTATCCATTTATCCCCATAAATAAAATCTGGGTTTTTTATAAAGTGAATTTTACATAAAATGCTGTTTTTGTAAAAAAAACTATTTATTTAAATATTTATTTATTTATTTTTTAGAAATTTAAAAGATATCAAAAATCCTCCAAAAACTGCACAAAAGTTGAGTAAAAACATTAATAAACAGAGTAAAATTACATTTGTAAAAAAATATATATTATACTGTTACAAAATGCAATGTTATTGTCTGGGGTCCCTGGAGACCCCAAAGATAACAAGTGTATACCCTAATTGAAGATAATCAGAGGGTTAAAGTGAAGACTATGCTGTGTTTTATTTACATTTGATTATTCAATTTCTGTATTATGCTGTTACCTGAATACTTACTTGCATTAACACCTTAAAGCACTTTCTTTTATTTGAATATTTTTTTCTATTGTGCTTGTCCAATTGCTCGTTCCTTCCTTTATTGCTTTTATTGTATTATTGACTGTTTCCTTGGTTTTCAATCATTTGAGGACTTTTACTTCCATTAGTTATCCTAGTATTATGCTGTGGTATAGACATATGGCCTGCTCATAACAGTGTTAAATAATAATTAGTATTGACCAAAATAATCGTGTGGATTGTTGCTATTATCGAGCAGCCCTACTTTAAACAATTTTGCTTGGCAGGAATTTTGTATGAATCAAAATCCTGGGGCTAACGGTTAACAACTAATTATAAACTTATTAAAAGCAGGTATGTTGAATTTCAACACAGAGCTTTGAGACAGTGGGAAAGACTTGAACACAACATCTGGAGACCACACAGATCAAAAGCACAATACTTCACTTCCAGAAGGGAGAAAAAAGAAAAGAAAAGAAAATCTACCATATTCTTAATCTGTACACGTCTTTTTTTTTTTTTTTTTTTTTAGGAAATCTAAATTTAATTTAAAACTAATGTAAAAACCTGCTAGAGGACCAAGACCAAGCACTAGTGCTTTTTAATTACACTAGGAAATAACAAATATCATACTGCAAGACATAAAACAACAAAAGAGCAAACCTAAATCCATTACAATAATTAGAAACCACACAATACCATGTGTCTGACAATGTGTCACTGTACAGATCAAACTTGTTCCCCGATCAGAAGCACAGGAGGAGTGCTGGCACGGCTGCACCTGGAAGTGAATCAGGAGAAGTGAGAGGAGAACAGCATTCATAAATCATAGAAAGAATGTGCTCTCGTTTCCTCCACCCGTCCTGCTCCTCTTCATAGAGGTGTAGGTTCTCTGGTTCAAGGCAGCCAGGACAATGTTTTTCTCATAAGACTGTTGGGTTAGGGTGGGGTAGCTGATCTGAAATCGGCACAGTAGGGGAGCTTTTATTAGGAGCAGGCTAAACCAGACAAATATAATGATATAAAGTCAAGCAATGTGGCCCATGGCACAGCTCCACCGTGAGGCCCACCACAGAGATCCACGGCTAGGCTCAGGTTACAGTGCGTTCAGGTTCAGATGGTGTTGGGTTGGGCCAGCAAGTGTCTACTCCAGTTACGGAGAAAAAAATGTGGAACAAAGTGAGAGAGACAAAAGAGGGAGGGAGGAATTCCAAAGATGATACAACTTCTCCCTTGTGGTGAAACTCTAATAATATAATCCGTCATAATTCAACGCATGTATAATACATAGCCTAATTCTGTGAACTCTACAGTACATCAACAAAAGAAACAGTCCATCCTCATGAGGTTTGTTGTTAAAATTAATCAACCACGCCATAATTATAAATAAATGAAAGGAGAATCACTAAATCTAAGGCCAGGGTTCCACGAGCCAATTTCTTTACTCGTTAACATAGGTGTTAACATTGGGTTATCTTCAAAATACTTTTTTTAATAGAGGCTGCTGGGGAAGATTTCCATTTGTAAGTCCAATCTTTGGAATTAAAATAAACAAGCAAATCAAAAGCAAGAACACAAAACAAAACAAAAATATTGCAGCCTAATTGACTATGCAGACCATAAGATAAATTTACTCTTACCATAGAAATCCCCGTGATTTAACATTGCATTTCTTTGAATTTTACGCATCTGTAAAAATGTCAATTTAAAAATACCTTATTCTTAATCTGTGAGTGTGACAGACCTCTGACAGAAGAGGGTGAGCAAAAATATTCTGAAAGTGTAATAATCTAAGCCAAAATAGTGTTGTTTTTCGAGGCTGGCTAGCATGATACTGCATGAAGACTGAACACTCAAATGAGCCATTTCAAAGGCAAAGCCTTCCCTGAAAATGCAGAAAGGGACACCATGCAAGCTGTCAAACACTCAAAAAAATGTCTTTTGAAGAATTTTTTTTTTCTTTGATGGAAAAACCCATGACAACATCTGAAACTGTATATTCAAAAGCCAATGTCAGACCTCAAAGGGCATAAACATCTAACAATCACATTTCATTAACTGCCTCTTACTAGAAAGGGCTGGTTGAGTTTATCAAGGCAATTTCTACCTCGAGATCAGAGTTAACAGGCCACAGAAGTGCATTAAGTAATAGACTGAGCAGATAACATGGACCATTTCCATTGGACCATCTCTTATTTCAAGCCAGAGCCAGCCGACAGACTAGAAAGAGCCCATTGAGGAACAGAGTTTGCTAAACATATGGCTGTACGGCTGGGAGAGGTCCAGATGCTTTTACCACTGTACTGTTACTATAAGTGCCCCACACATCTCTATGAGAAATTTTTATCCACTCCATCAGGCCGATGAGAGCGAGACATTGTAGAGGTGACGCAAACCCAACAGTCTGATGTCAGAAACGGGAGGAAAAGGTTGGGGAAGATGGAGATGAGAGAAAGTGCATGTCTCTTATTCTCCATGTAATCTTATCATCTTCCTCCACTGAGATGATCGCCATCCAGATGGGCCAGCAGTCTCAAAAAGCCATTTGTCTTCATTAGATCTGAGAAAATGAATAAACAGACTCTGCCGTCTGTTTTCCCTGTGCAGACCGTGGGCAAAAAGGAACCAGGTGCACAGTAGCAAACGCCTGCACTTAATAACAGATACGATACACGTTGACACCTACCACGTTTCAAACCAGAGGTCAATGACATAAGTTCCCCTGATAAAAAAATGTAATAATAATAGCCTTATATATACACACACACACAATATATACATATATATATATACACTCACAACACACATACATTATATATATATATATATATATATATATATATATATATATATATATAATATATATATATATATTATATATATATATATATATGTTTTTTTAATATAATAAATAAAATAAGCATAAACAAAAGGAGAGCTGGCTGTTTTTTCTGTTTTTGTGACTAACGTTCCTTTAGTATAGCCAAAGAGTATAGAAGCCAATATAAATTTTCAGTATAGCATAGCACTATACGATCGGCGGAAGTAATCCAGCATCCTTAGACCTTCACCGGTAATACGTCCGTGCATAGAGCCCATAACACTGATTGCCACCAGTCATAAAACAGCGAAAGACCACAACGACGCAGTGTGCAACTACTGCCGAACATCATGTCAAAAGGAGATGACAAACGAAAGCGACACACTATAACTGCACCCAAACAAAAATGCACCAGTGTGGGAGGTTTTTGGAATCCAGAAAAAACATTGGAGTGTTTGACATCTGCATGAATGACCAATCAACAGTAAATAATTGTATACACTAATTCTTTTTTGTACAGTTGTACAAACTTCTCTGCCTTCCTACACATATTTTGAGTGTGATTCACTTCCCCAAAACAATGAGAAAACAAATTAAAGTTAAATAAAGGATTTTTTAAATCTAATTTCTATAGATAATCAGAGTAATGTCATAAACGATAATAGTTAACTTCAAGAGTTACAAATGTCATGACTAAAAATGTCGAGCAAAAACATTTTCCATAGCTTTATTACTGAACCACATTCATTAGACTAGCATGTTTCATTTGAGAACCACAACACATCACTTAAAATCTCTACAAATTTAGACAACTAAAGAAAAAAAGACTAAAGCCCAGGAAACATTCTGTTTGATCATGGCCATGACTGGCAGCACGCACAAAGAAGTAGTCCCACAGTATAGCTCGGAGACATTCGCAAAACGGAAAGCCTGCATTGTCTTTAAATCTATCAACAGCTAGTCATCAGTTCCCTTAAAACTCTAAGTGGAGACAGAGGGAGTGAAAGGTGGTGGTGGGGGGGGGGCTGCTATATTACATTTCCACCACTGTGAGGGAGAGCAATTTCAGTGGATGAAATTCAAGAGAGCGTCTTTTAAAGTTTAAAGTAGGGCTGCACGATATTGAAGAAAAATATGATCTCAATAAATAATGTGATAGGCCTATTCAATATGCATACGATAATGCTTAAAGTGAGTAAAATAAACTTAAATTATCTTTAAAATTAAATGTTTCACATTCTTTTTGTGACAAGAAAACATCCATACAACTTCTGAAAGTGAACAGTAGTGTTACTGTAGCATAAGAAGTGTTATTTTAACATCAGTGTAAACCATGGGGTTTAGGGTTTCAGATTTGAATAATTGAATGTAAAAATAACACTGCTTAGTTTACACTGTATGAATTAAATAAATATAAAGCTACAAAAGTTATTCAGCCAAGAGCAGTGAGTGATTTTCTCTCTTGTTCATGACCCAAGCCATTGCGACATATATATTTGCGATATTTCAATAAATTTCGATGCAAGTGAGCTAGGCTGAATGAAGCAATAAGCACACAAAAAGAGAGTGAAAGATGAGGGAAGGGAAAGCGATGCAAGAAAGCGCTCAGACATTTGCTCAGATAAATAAGAAAGGTAACATGGAGGAACGTTTGAGCAAATTCCAGGGCTGATTGCTGGGAAATTGCACCGTCTGCTCAAAAGAGCTGATGTAAAGTAGTGACTCTGACTCTGCATCAGCAGTTTTATGAACGTTGATGTTCATCCTGTTATGAAAATTGTGTCATTCACACTCATGTCATTGTAGATTTTGTACAGCACTTGAAGACAAAAAAAGATTATAATCATAAAAGTGGCCCAGAATTTACTCGTGTTCTATATTCCAGAACTTAATCATATCATGCAAGCTTTGTGTGAGAAAACAGACCCCAAACCTAGTTCATTATTCACTGCACATCTTGATATCCTCCCTTGATCTTTGCAAAATCATGAGAGAAAAAGAGTTGTACAGTTTGTGAACAAATAGTTGTTTTAAATCAAATCTGTTGGTTTAGTTCACAAAGATGGTCTGAACGATTCAGAAATTGAACTGATACAGTTCTTGAGTTCAACCCACTGATAGCCCTTTTCCACAATAGTTTGCATTTTGAAGCCAGAGCCGGTTCTCAGCCAGGCGAACATGAAGCCTGTCTCGAACTGGCCACGTGTTTGAACAGACTTGAGGTATGAACGGTGATGTAATGCTGCTCGTAACGTGTCGTTTCCCTGACTGTAAACGGTCTAAAAATCAAACTATGCCCATCCCGGTGTTTGCGCAGGAAGTGCGGCACTGCGGGTGTTTTGCCATTCACAGTATACATGGCCTTAAACACCGTATCCATGTGCCTACAAACTTAGAAAACTGGACAGCAGGGCATTTTACTAGCTTTAGAACAGAGATGTTTTTGCTGTGGCACGTGTCGGTCTTAATCTTAAGAACGCTCATATCCTGCAAGACACTCATATCCTGACGAAGCACCTTTCAAAGTCAGACAGTCTCCTCTGAATCGGTCCGTCTCTTTCTCACTCTACAGTAGAACAGGGGTTTCTTTCAGTGCTCTGAGGAAAGGTAGAACGGTCAGACGAAAAGCTTTTTGAGAACCCTCCCCAGATCGCTGGACACACACTGGTGCTCATTGTCCAATGTGGTCCTGATTGGGAAAGGAGAACTGTGGGAATAGACACTGCAAACCCTACTGTCTGCGGTCTAGACACTAACCTGATGTCTGATGTACAACAATACTTGTATTCATTCAGCTGAACTCTCATCTGCTGTTTTGAGTGCTGCCAAAGACTTTAGATATACAACGACGGTGCACTCGTATTACTATGAATGGGAGGCGGAATATGCAATATGACGGAATAAGTCCCGCCTTGTTCTAAGTAAAAGAGCCAATCGCCGATTGATAAAGTCATTGCGTCACATTGCGAGCCGTTAGAAGCTCCAGTTGTTATAGAAATGATCATTGTTCTGAGAAGCAAGCTTATGACGGCACATGAGCGTTGGCTGGTCCAGCCTGAAAAAAATGCAGGTTTTTTTCATGCTTTGAGTTTTAATAACATACATTTATGAGACAGTTGTTGTCAGATTTCATTGCTGATTTCAAAAGTTAAATTTAATCGTAAGCTTAGTTACCCGCTTTGGAGAATTTTATGTATTCCCATTCAGAGAGAAAGGAGCTGCCCTTGCATGACTGATATAGCTGCCTGAGAGGCGTTTCAAAGATGGCCGCTGAGTGAAATGACTTGCCTGAAAGGGATTTTGGTGCTGCAGATTCTGGTTGTATACTCAACAAATGCTCTAGAGATCAGCAGTTCCAGAGGAGAGGAACCATACAATGACTATGTAGACATAGCCTAAACCCAACGCTTCATTAAATTCTTGCTTTAATATAAACAGACAGTTTGGAGAATCTCACCGAGTTCCTCCACATCCTGTGGTCAAGCCCAATCAAATCCATTCATCACTGATCTTGGCCCCAAGTGGCCTGTTGGGATTGAAGCAGTGCCCAAGTCAGCCTGATGGCCTCTACTCAGATACTCTACTACTTTTACCTCACATAGGCTAGTTTTTTTCATGGTTCTGTTAAATTTGTTCGTCTATTTTGGCTAGTTTCTATTAAGTGACGCAAATGTTTACATCTCTAAAATGTCAAGAACACTTACATTAGTAACAGGTTCACAGCCTGCAAGTTGAGATGCACTGATCTACAAAACAGCATACAAAAACAAAAAAAGTCCTTACTACCCCTAAGCCCATCTTTTTTTTGTTGACAGGTTCTCAATACAAGTTTGTGAAAATGGTCAGCTTCTGTTGCGTTTCCAAAAAACATAAGCAACCCAATCTCTGAGAAGACTCAAGCACATCTCATAACAACCTGAACCTACAGAACTCACATTCTCCAGCCCAGAGTCTCAAAAGATCAGAAATAAAAAAGTAAAATGTTAAGTGTCAGTGTTGAATAACTCCACAGCAAATAAAACAACATCAAGGTTCAATTGAGTTTGAAACCTGGAGTAATGGACTCAAGTCTAAAATAAAATCATGCATTTAATAATTGAGATATCAACTGAACAAAAATCAACTGAGACCACCTTGAACCAGTGGATTTGCTCAAAATAAAATGGCAATTCACTACCTCTCCAGTGTTTCTCCAGTGTAATCAGACCATTTTCTCAGAGGAAGCAAAGGTACCACAGATTCCCATGTTGATTACAAAGCCGTGAAGTCCCACAGGAAATCAAGAGCACATCAAGTGTTGGGGGCCTGGTTGCCATGGCAACAGTGGTGTGCATACAGGTGTCAGATGTGTCTTATCTAGTCAGAAATAAGAGCGTGCCAGAGGACCATAGGTGTGGGATCTTGGCGTGTTTACATTCTGCTTTGTGAAAAATGTGGCATCAAATGAAAAATCCGTCAATGATGTGACGCCTACATTTTCCGTCCGATTGCTTTTTTTCAGGTATAATAAGGTTTAAATGCATGAAAAGATACTGTATATTTGTAGTATCTCTCCCATGTATGTGTACTCACTTTAAATTTTCAAAAACCTTTAGTTATTTGTAAATAACTAAATATCATGTGGTGCGACCGTCCGGCCATAAACTTCTGTTTTGGAAACGTTTTTGAAATTGCTCTAAATTTTTTCAAATTTATTTTTTGCATTATTTGGCATGATTTCCAAAGGTTTTGTAATCCTGCAAAAAAAAAATCTAAGTATTTGCATTAGGGCCGGGACTCGATTAAAAAAATTAATCTAATTAATTAGAGGCTTTGTAATTAATTAATCGAAATTAATCGCATTTTAATCGCATAAATATTTGACCTGAGAACAGTGAGAAGTCATTTTTTTCACATGGATTTTTAGTATACCATTGAATAATGACTGAATAGGCCTACATAAGCTTAAGCAACAACATATTGTTTATTTTTGTTCAACCAAGTCCAACAGACCAGTGCAATTTTTGCCATTAAGTGTAGCAATAGCATATTGCAACACTACACTAATAGCAATAGCGAATTCCTTGTTGCAGCTTGCACACAACCATGCTCTTATCGACGCTTCCATCCGTTCGTTTTTTATAACAAAATTTCCCATCCACGGGGCCAACCAAAGCGATCGAGGCGATCTACTTTTCTTATTGCAGAACTTATTCATAACTACCAACTCAGGGAAGTTAAGCAAGGTGTACAAACAAACAAACAAACAAAGGTACCTAACAGAAAATAAATATCCTGGGTTTGCATACATCAAATTATGTAATACATAAAAAAGAAAGAAAAGCATAATAATGTCAAGTCATGTCTTTGAATAAATCATCATAATGGATCAAAACATTTTCACTTTTCTTGTTATTTATTTATAAGTCTAAGGGACGAAATAAAAGAGTCAAAATCAGCCAGAAAAAGAGGAAAGCTCAAAGGAGATTTAAGCCATTTTTGCTTGTGGATGAAGAATTTTGCATACAAGATAAAGAAGTTAACAACATACTCAAGGGAAAGCAACTTTGGATTTTCATAATAAAAAATAACCTCTTTGAGAGTGAAGGTGTGAGTCACATTTGTAGGACTAAATACAAAATAACTTAATTTAGTCCGACTGAGGCGATCTATGAAGCGCGATCCCGTCAGCTCTTCTGACGCTAGTTGGTGCTCCAGTATAATCGGTCCGCCGAAACTCATCCAGTGAGAAACGTTCCGCGGTGCAAAGTCTAAAGTCTGTAATTAATTAATCTTAATTAACGCGTTAAAGTCTGTAATTAATTAATCTTAATTAACGCGTTAAAGTCCCGGCCCTAATTTGCATTTATATTTCCATCATAATATACAAAAAAACTTTTTCTGATGATGTCCATTTTATCAAATATCATGTGGTGCGACCAAGGAACTACCATTTTGAGACTTTTATGTTGAAAACTATTCAAACATAGGAAGTTACATCATATACCAATTTACCAAGGACCCATGGAAGCAGAAAGCAGGTTTGTAATTCTCTCATTTTGAAAAAAAAAAAAAAAAAACCTTTGTAACGGTTGGTATGTAGTCAACACATTTGGATGTCATGTGGTATGACCTCAAAAAAATGATATTAAAAGTTATTTCTACAAATATATGTTTTATTATAAATTGTATAGTGTCCTTTTGTGGGAACCTAGCTTGGCCATTTCTGTGCCTGTAAATTTTGACTGCAGATTGTTTTCCATGATAGATATGTCCTTGATTGGCAGTTTTTGTGCTTTTATATTCAATTGACGGTTTATATACAAAAAGTAATTTAATTTAGTATCATCTGGAATAGATTTTTATGCAATTTGGGATCAAAAAAATATATATTTCAGACGTTTTATGTTTACTCTTTGTACAATATGAGAAAAATGCAACAACAAAAAAACGTAGAGCATATAATTTCAGTTTAGTAATTACGCATTTATTAGTAATGCATTTATTATTGCCTATGTATTTATTTAAAACTATTTTAATCTATTTTACCAGATGCCACTGTCAAGCGAAGTAAAAATTCTGACCCTGCAGCAAGAGCGGACTACCTTGCTAGGAGAAGAGTGAAATATTACAGTTTAAAATAGCTGTATTCTATGTGAATATATAGTAAACTGTAATTTATTCCTGTGATCAAAGCTAAATTTTCAGCATCTTTACTCCGGTCTTCAGTGTCACATTATCCTTCAGAAATCATTCTAATATAATGATTTGCTGCTCAAAAAACATTTCTGATTATTATCAGGTCATATTTTTGTGGAAACTGTGATACATTTTATATGTCATGATTATTTGATGAATAGAAACTTCAAAAGAACAGCATTTATTTGAAATATAATATTTTGTAACATTATAGCCTAAATATCTTTACTGTCATTATCAATTTATTGTGTCCTTGATTAATAAAAGTATTAATTACTTAAAATGTTACTTGTATACAATACTTGTATTTAATTTATAACATTATTATTTGTTAGAAAGAAATTCTAAGTCAAGTTAAATGAAATGGTTCACTTATGTGAGAGATGTGATTTATATAAAAAAAAAGTTTATAAAATGTTTGTGTTCAGGAGAATTCTGTGAAATTTGTATAAAATCTGGTTTAAATCTATTTTTTTGTATAAAATGTATTGTTCATGAATCTCTTTAAATAGATTAACTATAAAAAGTCTGTGTGTCATTTGGATCGACCCCTCATGTGGTGTGACCAATTAAAGCAACTACTCTATTCAATTTAAAATAAAATATATTTATGTGGCTGAAATATAAATCACTGATACAGTATGCTTAAGTGAATTGTATTTTTAAAACATTTTTATCAGTTTTATGTTATTTACAAGAAAAATAAGTGTTAACTAGATTTAAGGCAACTCTGAAATTATAGAACAAACAATTAGATAATTATTTACAAAAACTCAAAAGAAATGCAAATACTGTTGTTGTTGTTTTCTTAACATTAACTACTAAGAACTTGTATAAAAAAAAAAAAATAAAAAAAAAGTTAAGCATGTTAAGTAAACTAATTAATTTTAAGATAAATCACGGTCACACCAAATGACATTTAAGGCTACAGCCAATTTATCTAGATGACGAAACACTAAAATCATTTAAATTAAAATTTTAATATCAATTTATGTGTACACAACATCCTTTATGTTTTATATTTTAAAATTTGCCTGTCAAAAATCCTTATACGTCATTGACTCAGCTACATTTACATGGACACCATATGTTTCAATCGTAATTAATTTGAGTGTTTACATGAAAGCTGAATAAAGTTACCGGGTTTGTGTGCACATTTATATGCCACAAGCTACAAATCAGAACCGATTGTTTGACGTGCACACACTGCACGAATATACAGAGTTTTATGCCGTTTGTGCATACTATTCTCCTATATTGTTTCTTTTCTGTTTTAAAGAGTAAACTTGAGATCTATTTCGGATCCTAGGAGACGACAAGCATAAGCTTTGTGCCGTGCTGGTGACTTTTTGTCAAGCCTTAAAACCGCCCATTCCTGTGCCCAAAACAAGGCATCTGTGGATGAGTCTGAAAAGAGGACTGGTGGGATGTTGTCCTGCTCAAATTCACAGACAATGAGTGGGAGGAAAAGTATAGAATGACACGACAGTCATTTATGACACTTCATTCAACAACAACAGCACCTCATTCCTCGCCAGACTGATCTCATGAAACTGCGTATGTATAACACGCCAATTTGTATTTTCATTTTTGGCGTGCTATCAACACGCAAAATCGCTTTTCGGCGTGTTTATGAACGCCGTTGACTTAACGTTACATGACTGTATATATAAATATATGACCTACCCCAACCCCGTCCCTAAACCTACCCGTCACTGATTAAAACTATTTATGAGTCTTTCCCTACCATCCTAGTAATAAAAATATCGCTCCCCATATGTATATCAAAATTTGGCTTTATTTCGCTCGGATTTTTAACGGCGTGTACATACACGCGGAATCACTCGGACATAACGGCGTAGATATACACGCATACACGCGGATAGCTCAAAATGCGTGTAAATAACACGCCACTTGACTTGAAAGTGGCGTGTATGTTTACGCAAAAGTCATAATGTCATGATGTTCCTCGAGTACAAGCGTCATCACACCATTTCTACGTCACTGCACATGTGCAGAACTTTCCAGTTTCAGTTTTCAATCCAATCAAGTGTTTATATATCTTCTCGATCAGATTAGAAAAGGTTCAAACCACCCCTTACAATTTAAACGAAATTAACCGGATTTGGTCAATTCATTCCAACTGACGTTATTACATTATTCCGACTGTCTTTATTTTATTTTTTCTAAATCATGACTATTTTTTATCTAAAAAAAATACGGGGGCGATAGAGACGTTTTGGCTTCACTTTTGAGGGCTTGTGCGGCACGCTTGGTTCAGAGGGACAAAACGTCACAGACAAGCTTCATATTCAGTCTAAGATATGAAGGGAACGCATATTAAAGACTTTTAGTATATAGTATACTAACTGTACATTATCTAAAGAAACAAAGAATGTCCATTGAGCACACAATACAGTAGTTTAATCTTTCATTGCATATTTTTCCACTGGTGAAACTGCTAACTATTAAACAATAACACTAGCCTAACATGATTTCATTCAATAAAATTGCAATGGGTAAAATACAAGCTAACATTTCCTACTGAATATTAATATCCCTCAAAAACTTAGATACTGAAGGACTGTGAAACTTCATTTTTAGCAATTGCTCGTGTCAGCATACTAGCATATGTTTCCAACATCTTAAGTTCAAGAAAGAGAGAAGTCCCCGTTTTGAAAAATGGTATCCAGTGGTGAACACACAAGCCCCTTTCACACAGCACTTTGAACCCGGCAAATTGCCGGCAAATTGCCAGAGTGCCTTCTGTGTGAACGCAAACACAACCCGGGATTGATGCCGGGATCGATCCCGGGTTGAGGACCTAGTAACATTGCCGTGTTCAGACCCGGAACGCGCGCTGTGTGAACAAAAGCCAGAACCAATGCCGTAAGGGGTGGGTCATCGTGTTGACGCATGTGCCATCGCGCGACTCTGTTGCTCTTAGAAGAAAGTTTGTGTTCGTCATCAACAAAGAAAGAACGAAAAAATGTGTGCAAACCGGAATGAAGCAGAGACAGGAGCTCCTGACTATCCGCGCTGAAGCTGCGATCGTTCGCCAGCTCTGTGGAAAGGTGCGCGCGTGCACATGTTTTCGACGCGCCGTCACGCGGCTTTCCGGGGCATTAACGGGTTGTGTGTGAACGCACTCACAGATCCCGGCAAATCACTGGCAGTGTGAATGAACCGAAATCAAACAATCCCGGGACAAATGCCGGGTCACATTATCCGTGTATTTTCCGGAATCTCTGTGTGAAAGGGGCTACAGTGACCTTTATACTGTAGCAGTGAGAGATGATGTGAAGGTGCTGCAGTTAAGAGCAAAGCGGACATGAGTCTTCTAGCAGGCCACGTACAGACTTCCCTCACAGTGACCGCCAGGCCTGAAGGATAAGACAGTGGCCAGAGCTCACGAGAGAAAAAGATCAGCAAATCATCATTAATGGCTCCAGGAACAAAGAGGTGTGTGGGGGAAGTTCAACCATTAACATACCAAAAAGCCCCTTAACAATCACTTTTAAAAGAACACTAGCAGTGAAATGCCCTGTCTGCTAAGTACTGGAAAACAATTGTGCAAGAGGCAATGACTAACTCAAACTAATGAGCTCCCTACCTAGACAAGGTTATGATACCAAAATCTCAGTAGTGTAAAGAAATACCATCATTTCTCAATTCTAGATAAATGGACCCTTTTCACATTTCCTGGTCATTGGTCCAACAGCAAAAGATAAAATAGCATTTTTATGATCTTAAAAAAAGTAGCAGCCTATTGAAAGATTGATAACATTGGTCTGAAGAGAGAATTTTTTTATATTTGTCATCATACCCACAGTGGTTTTATAAGAAACACTCAAGCAGGAGCATTAACTAGGTTTCTGCAATTTAAAGCAAAAGTAATATCACAAAGTACAATGTTATAAATAGTGCATACTATTTTTAAACAAAAAAAAAAAAAACTGTTAGATATATATTATTAACAATTGTGGAAATGTGAAAGGTCCATATGCTATTGAGCAAGTTATTCATTTAAATATTTATTTATATAGAAATTTATACTAAAATACCTAAAATTACATTTAAAAATATATATATTTTATCTATAAAAATATATACTTTGGCTACATTAAAACTCAAAAATCATATGCAGTCATAGGCCACGATTGATCATTCTGCCGGTGGGTTATGTTGTAACGCTAAATATAAAGGTATAATTGTGTGCATTACAACCCACCGGGACCCGATGTGACGTCCACCAATCAGAGAGGTTCCAGAATCTCTATTGATTTTTTTTTATTATTATATTAAACAATGGAGAATCTCATAAGCACTGAGCTGATGTTTGCATAGATAAAACTGATATATTTTAAGTTTCAGTTTTTACCCACCTTCTAGCACTCCAAATGTACGATTTAAAAATACAATTATTAAAGTAAAATAAAATCAGAACCTTTGACATTCCAACTGAACAGCATTTTAGGCATCATAGGCACATTATTTATAGTGCCAAACAAAATGCTCACGATGCCACAAAAAAAAAAAAAAAAAAAGCAAGCCAGCAACTCACTAGGCTGAGAAACAGCTTCTGTATATACATGAGCAAAACACAGCAAAGTAGTCTGGCTTACAGCAGAATGAACAACAGCTATCCAGACGGCGAGGACAACAGAGGATTGGCAGGTCAGCAAACAAACAGACACGTGCCTGCACGCACATGCCTCTCGTTGGATAAGACGGAGGAAACACTGGCAAACGCCTGCACCACACAAACTCTACCTATGGAGCGCAGCCAGCAAAACACCAAATCGCACACACGCACATCTTTCTCAAGGCTTCAGGGAGACAAAAGAGGTAGTGGGTGCGCCCGAGGGCAGTGGAAAGACTCTGGAAAAGCTTAGCAGAGCAGCAGGGTTTATGCTACGCTGTTATCTCAGGCTCTGCAGAGAGACAGCCTTTGATGTGCTGAGCCACAGACTACAGGCGAGAGGAAACAGACTGGTTAAGTAAATGTAGGCAGACACACACACATACAGGAACACAAAGATGCCAGTTAGCATATATCCCAAGGCCAACTCTCCAGCTAGGCAAACACCAGTTTGATTCATGGTTTGAAAGAGAAAAAAAATGATGCCACAAACATTAGAGACTGGTTTTGCCTATGGCTTCTGTGGGGGGGAAGGAACACCGTCTACAGTATGTGCTGTATTTCAACAATCAAGCATCTGTTGCAACTGCATTCAAGAAGATGAATGGGAAGGATGATTGTTATTGTCTGCATTCAAAGGGTGGCAGACAGATATAATTAAAGGTAAAAATAGCTCAATTTGTATGCCTTACTAAGATGCACCATGTTAGTATCTAGTAAGATTTGCCATTTTGTTTACATGGCTGACATAAGAGGATTTTTTTTAACATATTATCCTACTTATTACACATTTACTTCATTCTGAAACTGGCAGTGCGAAGGCCTATATATATTTGATGGTTGAACATTTAAAAAAATTAAGTAATTAAGCAGTATCACTTGAAGTTTCCAGTTGACCTAAATTATTTTATTAAATACTTGACTGTCTATTTTGCAGTACAATAGTATTAGTAATACTATTTCTTCTTTTTTAGTTTAATATTTGTATTCAATAATTATCAGTTTTTTTGACCCATTATATTAATAAAATAAGAATGTGGCCTATGAAAACTCAAGCAGAAAGCAGTTTTTTTTTACTGTACACTTTACAAGAACCAGCTCAAACCTCTTTCAGTACAGAGTAAAACTCAAGTAAGAACAGTTATCCAAATCGTTTGGGCTCAAAAGGAGTAAAAAGACAGTTTTCAGCTTTTTCAAATTACTTTTTATGCAGAAGTGCTTGGTAATAATTATTTCAGAATAATTAAGTCATCAGGTGACAATATCACAATCACAATGTCAAGGTTTTTTTTCCAATATCGTGCAGCCCTATGAAATTTTACTTTACATTTAACAAGACAACTGCAATGATACAAAATAAAATTTATATATATTATTAATATATTTTTTTTCTGCAAGACAACCTGGGATTAGTTGACCGGATGAGCATTTTGGAGGATCAGCAATTCTAAGAATTTGACTGCTGATTGATAAATGATGTGACTAGTGTAAAGAAACAGGATTATTGTATTAACAATAGTAACGCTAAATGTTAACTGCAGTTTCCACTATCAAAATGAAAGGGATGCCTGTGCTACATGGACAGCAGATGGCTAAGAAATGAGGACAAATTTGCTGTATTCCCATTTTAAATAAAATATTTATCAAAAACTTCAAAGACAACTTTTTTGCCATGCTAATAAACCACATACAACCGAAAAGAATTTGAAAAATAAACCACAAAACATGAAGACAGAAAGTGAGAGGGAGAATGTGACTGTCTTTCTGTAGGGCTTTGTGGCTCAACTTCCTGTCTCTATAGGATTATCTTTACTAATAGTCCTTAAGTCAGTCTGAGTGAGCCACCAGATGCCCATTACTCTACATACAGCCACATCTCCTCAGACATATGGACCCAACACATGGAAAGAGCTTTAAAGGGGGCTTATTCTACATGTGGCATTCAATTCATCCACTGAAGTTCACCTTTAAGACTGAAAAAAAAGAAACGTGTTGCATTTAGTTATCACATTGTAATTTAGTGTTAGAATAACTTCGCTTGATTGAACTGGAGAACTCAAATATCCAAATTTTCAGTTAATAGTTTCATATTTTAAAATAACACATTAAGCTAAAACAATAATAATAATTTAAAAAACTTCATTACAGCGCACTCTTAAAAGTAAAGGTTCTTTATTGGCATTGGTTCCATCTTTAACATCCATGGAAGCTTTCCATTGCTCAAAAGGTTCTTTATAGTGGAAAGTTATTTAGATTATTAAAATGTTCTTCACACTAATAAAAAAAAGATTCACTGGAAGGTTCTTTGGAGAACCTAAAATTGCTCTGTGGCATCACTACAAAAGCCTGTCTATTAGAACCTGTGTGCTATGTAAAATGACCCATGTTATGATTGGCTAATTTCCATAAGCCAAAGTAGTTCATGCTGGTCAGAGTGGGTCAAGTTGCTAATCATTGTGCAGGTGTTGTGGCTGGTCATGTTAAAATGTTCATTGCTGTAAAGCAGTGTTAATATTTTCTACAGCACCATCCCAAAAGAAGTCAGATTTTTACCCAGTTGTGAATTTGAGTTTGCAGTCAGAACTGAAAACGACAAGAAAAGTCTGCTACATAAAAAGATGACAAGAAAACACGTCTTCAGAGCGGTTCATGCAAGCAGTGCAAAATATAATAATCCTTATAGCATGACCATTGTAGTCCAATTCATGAGAAAATGACTTATTTTAATGAAACGTTCAAAAATACATAAGTCAGGCTTTACCAGTTTAAATCAGTCATCACAGAATTATTCCAGTTTGAATCAGTCCTTGGATAAATGATTGATTATTGAATCAACTTCTGACTGTTTACTGAATGATTGGCAAGTCAGTATAGTAGTGGAGTTAATGATACACATTTAGATTTTTTTTTTTTCAACATTTCACATAAAAAAAAAAGCATTAGACATTTAATAAATGGTACAAAATGTTACAGCATGAATTACTTTAAAAGACAAAGACCCTATAACAAGACGTGATTTCTTCAACCATGTACAAGGATATTCGATTTACAAAACTCAAACTATAGGCTACAACAAGCCCCAATCCTTATAGACAAGCACTTCAATTTCTGTTCCTGATGACAGAGACTGAGGGACAAGTTTCTTCAGTGCCCTGGTGCAAAGAAAGGGGGGCCTGTGGCTACATGTAACAAAACGTATGATGGGCCTGTCCGTTCTGTAGAGACACATGCAGTCTGATCTCCAGCACCTGAGAATTCTGATGCATACAGTAAATAATTCAGTGTCAATGGGGTAGAAAGAAGATGTGAATGTGGGCCAGCGAAAAAAAAAAAAAAAAGGTTCAGAGAGACGGATGGGCAGAGAAGCACCTCTAGGGGTGAATTTTTCAGGAAAAACTGTTTTTGGACAATCTGTTAATTCAAGGAAGGTTGGAATCCAAAAGACAAAGTTCCTCCAAAGCAGTGAAAGGTTGTTTTACATGAGCTCTGAGAACTGTGCTAAAGGCAAGAGGCTCCTTTAAGAATTCTAAATTATGCAAGATTTGGCACATGTGAGTTTATTACTTAAAAAGCACAACAGGCTTTGGCCTGTTCAAGGAGAGATGCATTCTTGGAAACTTCTCAGGATGACAGAAAACATCCAGAGTTTGACGTACAGTTAGAGACCCAAAAGAGTTTAAAAAGCAAGTGTGTTGCAGATGGTTGGCTTGATTGAATCGGAATCGTCCTGCAGTGCCAGTGGAGGATGCTGGGATGCCACTGACCACAATTCCCCAAAGATCCATTCATGCAGCCAGGTGTTACCATGGAAACTGCTCTTCACTGGGGGGCCCCTTCTTCTGAAAGAAGCGTCCTGCATCACAGCAGTCAGTGTAAAGATTGTGTTGGGCAGGAGATGGGGGTGTAAGACCTTCCTCGGAGAACCAAACGACAGACGTGTTGGAATAAGAGAACTTAGACAGCTCACTCTATGGGCCATTTCATTTGACTTGGATCAATGTTCCACAATGTGTTAAAACCTATGGAACGAAACATGAGCTAGTGTTAACCAAGCATCACTCAAAGTTCATTCGATTTCCACTGCTTTTAAATTTCAATTGCTGACCACTCGAAGCTCGGCCAATGATTACCTAGTCTCAGCCTAAGATGTCACAGACCGTTCTCTGAACGTCTGATGCATAAGGCACACAAAATGGGAAACGCTTCAGGAGTTTTGAAGTCGTCATCTTATTGATTGAAGTCTACAGGATTTCCGTGAGAAAGCTGTCATGTTTACAACTGTGGCAATGAGCACTTATATCAGGATCAACAAAACACTGGATTTTCAAAAGTTCTTGTGTATCATTAAATCAGATAAATGCCGGACTGTTATCGTAGGAACATCAACTTTACATTTAAGATCCTAAACACGACGTGATACAAAAACTGTGATTGGTTGCTTTAGATGCCGGAACAAATGGTTCTTGGCCAATGAAAGCTACAATGGAGTCCATATCTTCTGCCTTCAGTATAAAGGTCTGGATACGAGAGGCTGATTACCAGACAAATCATTTAAAATAAAGGTTCCCCAAGAGGGTTTTTTGCAGCAATGCCAAAGAAGAATCCTTTTAGATTCCCCAAATACCCTTTCAGTGAACCGGATGTTAAAGGTTTTTCATGGAACCATAGATGTCAAAAAAGAACCTTTATTTTCTTTTGCAATGACATCCAATTTCGCACCCAAGTTTGTAGCTCTCACACATGGTTTATAGTACAAAGCAACAAGAAATATTAAAAAGATGTTCTAAAGAAAACATCTACCTTATTGCTTTAATTCTCTCCTACTTTCAGACATATGATTTTGGCGTTTTCCCTTTACACTACTTTCATAAAAAAAAGTATGTTTTCCTTTAAAACATATCAAATAGTTATGATCTGCATCAGCTGATCCACTTGGCCCACTGTCAAATCCTAATTCTACTGACAGCTTTGTCAAATAACAGTACTTTTTTTTTGTTTGTTTAAATGGTGGGTAAAATAGGTTTTCCATATTTCAGCAAATCCCATTTACTGTCTTTGAACAGTAGTATGCATATTGGCCACCCAACATTTTAATTGGTATATGCCACTAGAAGGAAAAAAAAAACACATATGGGTCGACCACTTAGTACCACTGTTTTTACTGTTACGGTTCTTAATTTAAAACATTTTGACTATATCGTATTCACTTTCTTGCGATCTAGCATTTTTTATAATATCTGCACTTCTATGATAATACTTGCAGCACTTTTCGTATGGAAGTCAAAGCAGCCGTGCATTAAGGCCCTGACGCAAGCCATATGAAAGGTCACTTAAGACGAAGGCAGACTTTTTCCTGAAGTAAACGAGGTTCCCACGTGAAATCGTGATAATTCTTTTGTCATCCAAAACTGATAAATCTCACATTTGTTGATCACAGTTCATGTGAAGTATTGTGAAACCACTTGGTCTCATGGAATACAGGGCCAAGCGAAGGAACTGGATTTTTTTCATGCTGATGTTCGGGGGAGTTGGTGGGGGGCAGGGCAGCTGTTGGGTCCCAGGGTGAAACCACAAAGACACAGAGGACACAAAGAGCTCAAGACAATGCTGAGGGCTACCCTTTCACAACCTCTCACGAGCAATATTGAGAGCTAAAGCAAAATACCCTGGTGGAGGTAATCCTTTTATATTTTGAGAGAGTGAGTTGATACAGCAGCATGCACGGAGAGACAGAGAAAAAGCTTTTCTGTAATGCTCGAACACTTTCCAGGACACAATCCAAAGTATTCACAAATCAAAATATACACAAACAGACATTATCCAGAATCGACAGTCAAGCGACTTTAATTCAGTAATGCCGCATCAGCCCCAATGCCGTAAGGATGTGTCATAGTAGTGATGATGTTGAAGCTGAGACCATTCAGATTAGTGGAACGGTACACGATGTGCTAGTTTATAATCAAATCAGAAAAAAGAGAGAAAATTCTCAGAGATATAGCAGATCATAGGCATACTTAAGACGCTGCGGAGACATTAAATGTCACATGCATTTACGGGATGTGTGTGAATGCACGCACTGATTCCAGAAAATCACTGGCATTGTGAATGAACCAAAATCAAACGATCCGAGACAAATCCCGGGACATATCAGTGTATTTTCCAGAATCTCAGTGTGAAAGTGGCTTTAAAGAGATAGTTTATGAAATGTTTAGTTTAGAAATGTTTCACTGACTATCATGACATTCCAAGCCTGTAGGACCTTTTCTTCTGCAGAACACAAAAAATATATATTTTGAAGAACGTAGAATTGTTGATTAAGGATGAAAAAACACTGGACGCCACTGACTTGCGTTGCATGGAAAATATATTATTTTATGTTCCACGAGAAAACAATCATTGTATTGCCAGGAATGACTTGAGGGTGAGTAAATGACAATGAGAAATCCAACTTCAAGTTGCCAAATATAGCTGAAAATAACCAAACTGAATGTAGCTTAGGTAGGAAGAGGCGTGTTGTGTGGAAACACTAAATAGGGATCTCAGACCAACTTCAGAAAATGTGAGGGTCAGAAGAATGAAACGTCATAATGAGAAGTTGTGTGAAGATGAGCTTATAGAATAAATCTATATATAAAGATCAGTATGTGGAAAAGAATTGTCGTTATTCCATCTATAAATAAGTTATAGAAATGCATATTTTTCATAATTTTCAATTCAGATGTAGATATTTTAGTTTATTGTCACCATATAATTTAATCTTGTTTAGGCCACGTTACGTTTTAGGCTTGAATGTGTCATGTTGTAATAATGAACTTGAGATTCACAGGTGCACTTGACTGCATCGGCTTCACGCCTACAGACTGAACACATATGCACGTCACACTTTTTACAAATTCACGTTTTTGAAGTTAACACAGAGACGATAATGGCATTGTTTTCAAAAACTTGCACTTTGAAACCAGTTTTCAAATGTTTGGTCCCCAAAACATTGTCGTCAAGTAAAAGAACGGCCAAAATGCATACGTTTTTTGAAAATGGTGTGGCCCTGTGGTAATTATTTGACACTTAGCTAACTGGCAAACTAGTAGTATTAATAATGAAACAATCTATTTTCAATTCTTTCATGGAAATTAACGGGTATAAACCTTAATTTAACAATTAAATAGCCTAATAAATTATAAAGAAACTTAACACCTATAGGATTCCACTGTGGATGCCATCTACATAGGAATACATTCTCACACTGCATTATAGGCATTTTCTAGCCGTTGAGTGTCAGTTGTGCACTTGTTATTGTGGTGCATAGTGAGATTGAATGAGTGCACTCAATGTCCACTATGGATTAGGACACCTCTACAAATGGCTCTCCAGGAGCAGGACATGACATCCCTTATTTAGGTGTAGCAATTCCCAAGGAAAAATATTAGTTTTCCAGACCACATGGAAAGCAAAAGTAAATCTGCAGCTGGCTGGTTAGAAATGATGCTTCAGGAAGTAAAGCTGGTGAAGGATATCACTACACCATTTGCTGGATGTTGTGGTACATGTAATGTCCTCCCAGCTTCCTATGATCTCTTAAAACCCCTTCATGCAAATCAGAGCCAAGGGCTGGATGGCAAAGCTCTGAATTATTGACATTGCCCTTGCTTACAGTGTCCACAACCTCTGCGCATACAATCTCCGAGGACAAGAGAAAAGCTGAAATTGGGCCATAAAGAATGATGGAATGGAGGGAGGTAAAAACATTCTAAACTTTAAAGCTGAAGTGAATAATTTGAGATGTTAAAATGCTTTCTCCTATCCAGCCTAACATGCAACTAAGCCATCTGCAAGTTGATATCCTCATAAAATGAAAATTCGCGATTTCAAGTTTGACATCAACAAACGTAAGTGCGTTCTGAAGCTCACGCGAGAAGTCTTCTCGCACAAGCTTCACAACGTCCTGACGTTTATGTCAAACGTGAACTTCTGAACCTGCATGACAGTTGGCCAGAAGCCTGGTTTATAATATTTGGTTAAATATTTGCATTTTTTTACACATTGATCAATCTGTTTCAGAAGACATTAATTCATCAACTGGGTCATATGGTTTACTAAGGATGCTCAGAACATGATTTTCGGCGCCGATCAACGAACACTGAAAGCAATATCGGCTGATACCGATCACCAAAATCAATACTATATAACTAGTCATTCAGCCATTTTTAACATCAATACATAAATTAAGTATCAAAATTATGAGACAAGAAAGTATCCTAAATTGTCAACTCATTTATTAGCGAGCAACATATTACATTCCCTCTCATAGAGGTAATTAGAAACCGCTTTGAGCTTGACATATAGCTCTGAAATAATAAAAAAAGAACAGTCTAAACAGTCAGGAAGTAGGCTAATCAAATGTAAAACAGCACTGCATAGTATTCACTGTATACATTCGACTATCCCTACTAAACCTAAAGAGCAGCGAGTTCTTTGATAAACACAATTTTAATTCTGTTATCATTTACTCATGCCGACCTGTATGAATTTCTTTTTGCTGAACAGTGAACACAAGATAAAGTATTTTGAGAATGACAGTGGCCAAACAGTTGATGGGAACCCACTGACTTCCAAAGTATTTTTTTCCCATACTACGGAAATTAAATGGAGCCATAAACTGTTTGGCCACCGACATTCTTCAAAAAATCTTGTGTTGTTCAGCAGAAGAAAAAAAAATGCATACAGGTTTGGAACAACTTGATGTGACTGGCGAGTAAAAGAAAAGGTAATCTTATGGATTACCTTCGTGTTCACTGGTTTTTGAAGCATCCCATACACTTGCATTATATGGATTATTTGTCTAAAAAAAAAAATCATAGTTGTGTTCACTGAAGTTTTTGCTCCTCCTAACACACGATCGGTTTCTCATTTATTTTGGCCGATCTCTATTCCGGACTTGCGCACAAACTGCATTACAATCATTTCCCAAAGTGTAATTTGTGTGGAATATTAACTCTGTAAACAGGACATTAACAGAGGTCAGAGACAGAACATGCTGAAGACAGATGCAAAGAGAAGAACAGAGACACGCCAACAGAGAAATTACTGTAGCAGTCACACTCACAAGTATATAAATATATATAAAATTGGGGGAAGGGGTTTATATGAATAGCCCGTTTCCACTGCCGGGCCAGGGCCGGGCAGTGCTACTGCGTGCCATGGCCAGTCGCATTTCCACTGTCACTTCCGGGGCTTGATCGGGGCTTACTCGGGGCCAAGGCCAGGATTTCTGGCCCGTCAAAACCTTGGGCCAAAGCGGGCCAGCTCGGGCTAGAGGCGTGCTCAAGGTAAAAGGCGGAGTTTATCGGTGTTACGTTATGAAACATTATTCTCTAAAGCAAGATGCACATTACTTTTTATCACGGAGATTAAATGGAGATTCGCCTGTCTGTCGAAGATACCAAAGCTCTTCTAGCATTTGGGCAGAAGAAAGGGTACAATGTCAATTTGACGGCGTGTGAAGATACGAGGACGTTATAAAATACATCGATGCTGAACTTTCTAAGCTAAGCATTCAGCGAGCAACGCTTCAAGTTTGGGAAAAAATAAAAAGGTTGCGGGCGCAGTATTGTACAAGGCGATTAAAACGCACGATGGACAAAGCGGAGCTCAGAGAAGGAACTTTCCATGGTTCGACTTGATGGACGGTGTGCTGGGTCACGTGTTGTGGCATCGCGGACATGAGAAACAGCACGGCGGCGAGTTAATATCATGCTATTTCTAATAGAAGTGGAACTAAAACTTTGGCAGCGCTGGGGCTTCGCGGAGTGAACGAAGCGTTAGCAGATGGCTGGGTCGGTTAGCTTGGCCGCTAGCCGGCTGGAAACGCGGCTAATGTATCTCTAAAGGGAACAGACTGTCTTCGGAAAGCTTGATTGCATTACCTTTACTTCTTACCTCCGTATTATGCCTGTTTATAAGCGCAGCACTGCTTTGTGTACAGCGATAAGAGGAAATGCAATTTCGCTGTTCTTCCATAAGCGCCACCTACTGTCTAAGAGTGAATTTCCATTTCCATTTAGTCTGTAGTTTTTTTTTGTGCAGGAGTATCTTTTATGTAGCTTAATTTCCCTAATCAAAAGACAGACCATTTTGTTTTTGCTTTATATCCTAACTATACAACCTTATTTAAAGATCCCCTCTGGTAAAAATCAAGTTTTTTTAAAGTTCTTTATATGTCTGTGATGCTTTTAATATGCTTTAAGACAAACAATGTGTTAATTCTTAAGTCGACACCATTATGTGGAGTATTTTCTCCTTAAAACTCAGTGAAAAAAAAGACAGTCTTAAAAACACGGTTTGAATTCGCTGGTGTTTCTTACGTCACAAACTACTTAGTAACCAATCACGTCAAAATGCAGGCGTAGATCATTAACTGCTGCGTAGCACACAACACCTGTTTTGCAGATGTGTGTTGTGTGGGATTCATTCATTAAAAGTTGCAGTTTCAGTTGAATTTGGGGAAACCACTTGAAACATTTGTTGTGTTAAGCCATTTCAATTACTTTTGTTTGATGTGTTCATTGCAAACAGCTGTAAGGCTGTAAATTAGCCAATAAACATGATTTGCAATGGGAGTTGAATAATTTCGATTACGACAGTATGCTTTTCTCCACTGGACTTTCTTTGATGTTCAAAGCGTTTCAAAAGATAATGATTTTTAGAAGGCAGACTGAGGTGGCAAATGGGAACATGATTTGTGTAACATTAGCAACACATTATAAGCTATTTGATAATGTAGTCAAGCCAAAGGCTAATCATTAATTACCGTTATGTGTCGGTGATACATAAAACGCGTTACCTTTCTGATACATCGAGTTGTAGACGAGCCTGTACGAGTATACTAAATATACTAAATGAAGCAAGGGTATAGAGCTACATTCAAGCTATTTTGAGACATGACTTTAAATGTGCCATTTTGGTGATCAAAATAAGTTTAAATTGACTACAGGGGGATTTTAATTAAAAAACAATAGCATATTTGGATCGTGATCAAATTCAGTTTTGTTTAAGGACAGTTTGGGCTGTTATAGAGCAAATAAATCAATTTACTTGTTATAAAAAAAAAAAAATAAGTAAATTAAGTAAATAAATATTCGGCAACCACTATCAGAATCAGCCAATTTGCTTGTAATTTTTTTTTTTAAATCTGCAATGAAAAATCTAAATTGCATCCCTAAAATAGAAAATCATTATCCCAATTCCATTTGAAACTAAACACTTCAGCTTTAAATGATTGAGAAGAGATCTAATGAAAAGAGCGGTGCACTGGAATAAGACCAGGTGTGAGGATTACATCTATATTATTCACAGATTACCTGTGACAAGACAAGCTCTTCCTGGATAAAGTTTTTAGAGGAGATCACTACAGAACAAGACAAATCCGATTTTCTAATTTCTACACAGCCATCAAATATTAGATGTTTTGTGAGGCTGGACTAACAGCGCAAGTCATCCGTGGGGATTGAATAGAGGATGGAATCAGTCAAGTGACTCTAGTCACATGATTGGCCCTTTCTGTGACACACCTGCACATACAGGAAAGAGAAATACTGAACACAGTGAAAGCGAAGAAACACCATGCACCCTTTCATCACCAGACAGTGCGTTTAAAACAACTTCACACAGCAGTTAACGCTAAATACACAATGTCGATGCTCAAAAGACTTTTGGTACAGCAACAGGTGGAATAAGGGAGAGAATGCATATTAATCATCGTTGTTAATAGCACAAAATAAGTTCTGTTTCCTCAACAAATTAAGCCCAATTTTCTTGAAAACAGAGTGCTGCAACTCTGGAGACACACAAAACATAATGACTGATGTGGCATACATTTCTCAGTCTGCAAAGATCCAATGGAAACAGTGAAGGAAAATATTGAGAAAGTAAAGAGCTCATTACAGCAAAGCAAATAAACACTCCATAATTCATCAGAAGTGGGACAGGGAGGCAGTGTGTTCACAAGTGTGATTCACAGAGCAACACACGAATTCACCACCCATACAGCAAGGGCATTCACCCAAAACATTTAAAAAAAAAGATAAAAAGAGATAAACAGAGCAAAAATAATCTCTCCAAATGTCACCGAAAGAATTGAAGAGACATTTGTGGAGAAATTAAGCCTTAGTTTGCAGTCTTTTGTTTTGATTTTCTACCAAACTTTGTTTTGGCTACAGTAATAGGAACATAAGAGTCAGGAAGTAAAATTATTAGTCATGATCAGATCAGTTTTATTATACAAACATCAATATTTCACAATGCTTTAGATAAAGACCAGTGTTTGAAAAGGCAAGTGTTTGTGAGCAGAGCTCTCAAAAACTATTCAGACAACTTTTACTTTAAACTAGAGACAGGCCAGGGTGGTCACCTACTCATCCAACAACCGACTAGTCAATCATAGGCTAACGGACTAGTCAGCAGCACATCCCAATAACGGTCAAATGAAGAAGAAAAAACAAGTTCGACTGTCCAGCTGTGTGCTAACGGTATTACCCTAAGCCAAGCATCCAATTAGTAGTTAGCTAAACAACCAAAAATAGTTTAAGCAGCTAGGTTTTCACACGGTTACTGTTATGGTTGCTTTCAGAAGGGTTGCGTATAAATGTATTACCTTCAACAATACATTAAGACAAATCAATCAGGTTAAATTAAAGCACATTGTTCTGCGTCCAGGATGCACATTAGAAGTTTGCGCCAATCTGGACTGGAGCCAGTACTGAGACTGCAGGTTATAGATATTTAGTCCATTTATCTGCTGAAACTAGTCTTAGTTACCCTACTAAAGAGATGTTTTTAGGGCACAAAGCATGTGTCCAATCGGGAGCTAATTGACGTCACAAAACATTTTTCAACAAGCCTTCCTAAAATCAAGGGATGTATAGTTTATAGTCAGCAAATTGTTATGCGAAAGAGTGATACAAGACCCCACTTCGAAATGATCCCTCTTATTATGCAGCTACTTGCCAAATGACTAAATCAAACAAGAAAAAAAAATAAAAAATGATTTGCTCAAGATGTCTTGCAATTCATGCTTGAGCGGTCTGTTATCAGAAGTAGTCTTGGAATAACAGACCGCTAGATGACACGATTTAAGAATCAGAATTGAGTATTGCTGGTCAGGGAGCAGTGTAAAAATATAAATGAATGATGCATGTACACATTTGTGAAAGGCCTGCAAGTGCCAGGTAAAGCAAACAATGAATCTACTTCAAATACCAAAACAACGTGTCTACACCAGACACAAGCGGGCGGCAAAAGCAAATAGAACCCATTATAATCAGCAATGCTGTCTATAAAGGATGTGAAGAGAGACCGGTGTGTTTAGCATGCCTCAAAAAACAAAAAAATCTTCTGACAGTATGAAGCCAAAAATGTTAAGATGCCACTCAGAGACTTCACATCACAAACACAAAGAGAATCCCATTGAAGTTGTAGACTACTGTATTTATAGCAAGGTTTTTCAAAGAAATCCTATAGGATTTTGCAAGCAATGTCACGTCTGAGAGTGTCTTTATGAGGGTATGTATGTACTTTATGTATCAGTATGGGTCTTAAAAATATTTTTGGTAAAACTTTATGCGGTCTCATTTCTTAACATTAGTTAATGCATTAGATACACGTTTATTAACCCTTGTTAATGTTAGTTAATAGAAATACACTTGAACATAATAATGCGCAAGACTTTCATTAACTGATGTTAACAAATAGAACATTTCATTAAAAAAAAATTATTAGTAAATGTAGAAAAGTAAATTAAGATTAAAGTATTGTTCCAGTGTAGGCCTATGTTATATACATTTAGTTAACAAATGTTAAAGAAAACTTTATTGAAAAATATCTAACTCATTTTTCTCTCTAAAGAAAGTTACTTCAAGACAAACCATGTGCAAATTCAACACCAGTACTGAGTATTTTCTCCTTAAAACTGCAGTGAAAAAAAGTGTCTCAAAACAAGCCAGGTTATCCAAGTAAATTTTTTTGTTGATATGAAAAATATGTGTATATTTAGCAATATATTGGGTGTGTATTATATGATATGTGTATATTTAGCAATATATTGGGTGAATTGTGTATGATGACTATTAAGCTGTTATGATGAACTAGACTATATGCCTTTCTCCACTGACGTTCTAAGTTGTCCTAAGTGTTTCTAAGGATACTGATTTTTAGATGGCAGCCGTCTGACTCTGAGGTGGTGAATGGGAACATGGTTTGTGTAACATTAGCAACACATAAGCCATTTGATAACTTAGTCAAGCCAGATAAATCAAATTACTATTATGTGTCCGACATTGAAGAGAGCGATACAAACAAAGTTTTAACATTCTGATACATCGACTTGTAGACAAGCCTGTATTAAGTGAAGGCAGGGCTCATTTGCATATTCATGGTTCCGCATATACTAAATGAAGCAAGGGTGTGGAGTTACATTCAAGCTATTTTAAGGCATGAATAAAAATAAAATAAAAAAATCACAGGAAAAACATGTAAATATGCCATTTTGGTGATCAAAGATGAGTTTTTGGATAAATTATTGACTACAGGGGGAGAACTGATTTCACCAAACTCCCTGAGAAATTCCCTCCTGAGAGAATCTCCATCCTCTGCTTGTCTAATTGTTGTGAGAGCGCATGAAAAGCAGTAACACTGCCTGGCAAGGCAACTCACACCTCCATTAAAGCAGAAGACATGACAGTCATGTGACCATTGCCTTTTTTTATTCCCCAGCACAACAAGTGAAAAGAGATCCATTCAAAGACTCAAGGTATTGAGTGCACAAAGATTAAAGGGATAGTTAACCCAAAAATTATGTCAATATTTGCTCACACTCATGTCCTTCCAAACCAATATCACTATTTCTTCTGTGGAACACAAAAGATGATATTTAAAAAACAAATTGCACTATTTTTTGTCAATACAGTGGAATGCTACCATTATATGTTGTGTTAAACAGAAGAAGAAGAAAAAAGTGTTAAAAGTTTGAAGCCACGTGAGGGTGAAAAAAAAACAGAATTTGCAACCATGGTGCATCATGAAGCTCAGCCAAACACCAAAGAACAATAAAAAACGTTGCAATCATTGCTCCAATTCTGTGAGAATAGAGAAGTCAACAGAACAACTATGACAAAAGCAACATGACATAACAATATTGTTGTGATTACATAAAAAAAAAACTAGCTGATGAAAGATAAAAATATTGACAGAGATTGTAAAGAGCTTGAGAATTTAAAGTGAAATACAACATATCCACACTGATCCAAAATTGGCCGATACATTAAAGGCGATAAATAATGGATTTTTTCCTTCAGCTGAGACATTTCAGACGCCATGAAGTGTTCACCATGATGGTTTTGAATTGCTTGAAATCACTTCAAAAAAGGAAGATACAGTTCAGTGCAACAAGTCTGTCATATGGGCTACAAATAATAACGAGAACATCATAATTTTGTGCTTGGGACGGTCATGTCACATGACTTTTAATGGTGAGACTTGTTTTTGCAATCAGGCTCTCAAATTAAATAAAAATTTGGATTTAGATATATATGCATAAACATTAGCATAATTTGGTGTGGAAGCTAATATAGATAACATTAAAGTAACCTCTATACTTATCGTTCTTTGTGGGATGACATAGGCTACTGAACTTTTATTTGTAGATGAGTAACCAGCTAAAATAATGTACAAATGTGTAATAAACAAATGAAGAAAATATGTTCCAAATCAGCAGAAATAAGCAAAGCTAGCTAGAGTTATATGCTTCAGTCTTGTAGTATGCACTTGCCTTAAGCCGAAATCCACAGTTAAGTGAATTAAGAGCTGATTTATTAGCAGACATACAAGAAGATTTCCCAGTATTGGAAGACTTGGATAAGCCCTTTACTCTTCAAATTCATGAACATATAGCAGACCTTTAAACTGAGCAACAGAATCAATCATCTTCCATCACAGAAGAAGCAGAACGCGAGTGAACTTCAAGAAAACTCACTGGTAGTGAACACCTGGATGAGTCCAGCGAATACAAAGGGAGTCTGCAGTGAAAGGCTTCTGATTGCTGCAACCCTTTTAAACCAAGACTATCTTTAAATCAAAACCACACAGCAGACCTGCTCTTATTTTAGCTGAGTGCCATTAAGAAGTGGTTGGCCTGAAAAAAAATATTCTGTTCAAAGAGCCACTCATCAGATGACCCGGTTCCTTTCTCTCATCTCCCAATCCGGCCATGCCTTGTATGCTCTCTTTGTGTCTTGTCAAAACATTAAGGGCATTCAGCAAGTCACAAAGATCCATACGGGAGACGCAAAAGACTAAACCTCGTCTGCTTAGTGTAAAGGCCACAGTGAGAAAGAACTCAAAATATTAGCATTAACAGATAGCGCTTCACCCGCCCTAGTGCAGGAGGGAGATTCTGCCGTTTCTCACATGGAAATGGATGTTGTGGAAAGGGTGTGAGAGAGCTTGCACACTATCCTATGCGTTTCCTGTTTTTTTCTTTCCCCTCTCTCCCTTCCTTCCAATTTTATCAAACCCTTTCCATTGTATCCCAGAGTGACCTACAAAATTCATAAACTTAAAGACCAAACCTAAAGGGTATGTGCATCACCGCCCTGATACTTTAACTTTACAACAGGTGACAACTACTAAAACTAGAGGCACATTGCTTGGATACAGTTTTTAAACTTGCAAACTGACCTCTGTCTGTTCTCCAGAGAAACCTCCCTAGGCTCCCTCCCTCCTCTTTCCAAACAAAACTTTATTTGACAACAGATATTACATAAACACATGGAGTAATAGATGGCAGTACAAACCCTGTAAAACAAGTTACATAATATTACAAATGATGCTGAATCTTTCAAACGCAAGACCCTGAACTTAAATAGCAGCCAAAATCTCCTAGGTTTATAAATTATTATAAAAAGGAAAGCATTTGCCTAAATGCAACGAAAAAAAAGTTTTAAATAGCCATGTGATCATACGGTGTAGTTGTTGTGATTTGTTCAATCACCTGAGGTTGCAGAGATGAATGAAAATTCTGTTATTATTAATATTTTGTGTACGCTGTATTTGGAATAAACTTCCTGAAGAGTTTGAGAGAGAGAGAGAAAAACTATC